>JAVKPL010004370.1:0-220235 GCA_032173675.1 Gastrolobium villosum
GGGAACCAGAAAAGCCTGTGCAAAACAAAGGGGCTGCTCAACCACCCTTTAAGGCAAAACATATCCCTTTTCCTCAAAGACTCCATAAGCAACACCAAGAGCAGAATTTCAAGCGATTTCTGGATGTTCTGAAGCAGTTACAGATAAACATACCCTTTGTGGAAGCACTCCAGAACATGCCAAATTATGTGAAGTTCATGAAGGACATTCTCACAAAGAAGAGGAGGCTTGAAGAGTATGAAACAGTAGCATTAACAAAGGAATGCAGCAGCTATGTCTCCAATAAACTGCCTCAAAAATTGGAAGATCCAGGTACTTTTACAATCCCTTGTACTATAGGAGATAGATATATTGGTAGAGCCTTATGTGACTTAGGCTCTAGCATAAATTTAATGCCTACTTCTATCTTTAAGACTCTTGGAATGACAGCCACTCCAACCACTGTTACCCTCCAATTAGCTGATAAAACTCTTGCATTCCCTGATGGAATTTCATAATCTTGGATTGTGAAGTTGATGAGAATGTGCCTATCATAGTGGGTAGGCCATTTTTGGCAACAGGGGGTGCTATAATTGATGTTAGAAAAGGAGAGCTAACTATGAGGGTCAATGAGGAAAAGATCACATTTAATGTGCTTAAGGCAATGAATTTTATTGATGAAGATATGGATGACTGTTCTGCAATATCTGTTTTAGATCACATTGTAGCTGACTATTCTTTGTTAAAGAATGAATTTAACAATTCTGAATCAAGAAAAGATGAACAGAATGTTGAAAATCTAGAGGAAAGTGAGTTTGTCTTAGCTATAGAACCTAAATCAACAAGGTTCTTTGGGGATAAACAATTTGAATCTTTAGGACTGCATGAAAGAGCCTCTAAACCTTTAAAACCATCCATTGATGAACCACCCAAGTTAGAACTGAAGGATCTGCCCAACCACCTTAGATACGCTTTCTTAGGAAAGGACCAAACTCTTCCAGTAATTGTATCCTCTGCTCTGAATGTTTCAGAGGAGGAACAACTCTTAAAAATCCTTAGAATGCATAAGAAAGCTATTGGTTGGACCATGGCTGATATAAGAGGGATTAGCCCCTCATTTTGTATGCATAAGATAAGGTTGTTGGATGAAAACAATAGTTCGATTGAACCTCAAAGAAGGCTGAATCCAGCCATGAAAGAGGTGGTTAAAAAGGAGGTAATAAAATGGTTAGATGCTGGTGTTATCTATCCAATCTGTGATAGTCATTGGGTGAGTCCTCTACATTGTGTCCCAAAAAAAGGAGGGATTACAGTATTTTTAAACGAGGACAATGAACTCATACCTACTAGGACAGTCACAGGATGGAGAATTTGTCAAGACTATAGAAAATTGAATGCAGCAACTAAAAAGGACCATTTCCCTCTACCTTTCATAGATCAAATGCTTGATAAACTTGCTGGCCAGGAGTACTATTGCTTCTTAGATGGGTATTCTGGTTATAACCAAATCCCATTAGCCCCAGAAGACCAACATAAGACCACTTTCACATGTCCTTATGGCACCTTTGCCTTTAGGAGGATGCCTTTTGGGCTTTGTAATGCCCCTGCAACCTTCCAAAGATGCATGACAGCCATCTTCAATGACATGATTGAGGATTTTGTAGAAGTCTTTATGGATGACTTCTCTGTATTTGGAGACTCCTTTGAGACATGTTTGCTTAATCTGTCAAAGGTGTTACATAGGTGTGAAGAGACCAATTTAGTGTTAAATTGGGAAAAATGTCATTTCATGGTTAAAGAAGGGATAGTGTTAGGCCACAAGGTGTCTAAATTTGGCTTGGAAGTAGACAAAGCAAAAGTTTCTGTCATTGAGAAATTACCTCCCCCTAGAGATGTCAAAGGTATAAGGAGTTTCCTTGGCCATGCTGGCTTCTATAGGAGGTTTATAAAAGACTTCTCCAAGGTAGCCAAACCACTAAGCAGCTTACTTGAAATTAGTAAACCATTCTTGTTCGATGAACAATGCCTTGCTGCTTTTGAAGAGCTGAAGCAGAAACTGATAACTGCCCCTGTGATTGTTGCACCAGATTGGTCATTACCATTTGAGGTAATGACTGATGCTAGTGAGTGGGCATTAGGTGCTGTTTTAGGACAGCGTAAAAATAAAATCTTCCATTCCATCTATTATGCAAGTAAAGTTTTGCAAGGTGCTCAATTGAATTACACAGTAACAGAAAAAGAACTCCTTGCTGTGATTTTTGCTTTTGAAAAGTTTAGGAGTTACTTGTTTGGAGCCAAGATAATTGTGCACACTGATCACTCTGCAATAAAATACCTAATGGAAAAGAAAGATAGCAAACCTAGGCTTATTAGATGGATGTTACTCCTTCAAGAATTCCAAGTTCAAATTGTGGATAGGAGTGGCACCCAAAATCAGATAGCTGACCATTTATCTAGGCTTAAGTTAGAGGAGAATGAGCAAGACTTAGAGCCAATCAGGGACATGTTCCCTGATGAGACCTTGTTAGCTATTCAATCTATACATACCCCTTGGTATGCTGATTTTGCCAATTATTTGGCTGTTGGATTGATAAATGAGGAATTTAATTCCCATCAAAAAAAGAAATTTCTCCATGATTCTAAATTTTATTTCTGGGATGATCCCTATCTGTTCAAGAGGTGTGCTGACCAAATCCTTAGAAAATGTGTCCCTGAATGTGAACAAGAGGGAATTCTGAGTAGCTGCCATAGCTCCCCTTATGGAGGACATTATGGTGGAGTAAGGACAGCTGCTAAGGTCTTGGAGGCTGGCTTTTATTGGCCAAGCCTGTTCAAGGATGCTTACACATTTGCCAAGAATTGTGATAGATGCCAAAGAACTGGGAACATCACTAGAAGGAATGAAATGCCACTCAATCCAATTCTTGAGGTTGAGGTGTTTGATGTATGGGGAATAGACTTCATGGGTCCTTTCCCCACCTCTAATGGCAATCGGTATATTTTAGTTGCTATTGATTATGTGTCCAAATGGGTAGAAGCAATTGCATCTCCCAACAATGAAACCAAGACTGTATGTAGGTTTCTTAAAAGCTACATTTTCACCAGATTTGGTACACCTAGATGTGTGATTAGTGATGGAGGGGGCCATTTCATTAGTAAACAGTTTGAGAACCTTCTCATCAAATATGGTGTTAAACATAGGGTTGCTACACCCTACCACCCTCAAACTAGTGGCCAAGTAGAGGTGACAAACAGAGAAATTAAAAAGATTTTGGAAAAAGTTGTGGGACCTTCAAGGAAGGACTGGTCTTTGAAATTGGAAGACTCCCTTTGGGCATACAGGACTGCTTATAGAACACCCATAGGATGCTCACCATATAGATTGATCTTTGGGAAAGCATGTCACCTGCCCTTGGAGTTGGAGTACAAAGCCTATTGGGCTCTTGCTAAGCTCAATATGGATTACAAACTCTCTGCTGAAAATAGGCTATTGCAGCTTAATAACTTGGATGAGTTCAAGCAAAACTCTTATGAAAATGCTAAGCTGTATAAGGAAAAAATGAAAAGATGGCATGACAATCAGATTCAGGAGAGAAACTTAGAACCAGGTCAACAGGTCCTACTCTTTAATTCTAGACTTAAACTTTTCCCTGGTAAATTGAAATCACGTTGGTCAGGACCATTCAAAATTGTTGAAGTCTTTCCACATGGAGCAGTAGAGATCATCTCTGAAAAAGATGGGAGAAAATTCAAAGTGAATGGGCAAAGATTAAAAATTTATCAAGGTGAACCTTTAGTCAGAGACAAGGCCATTGTTCCTTTGGCTGAACCCTCTGCAACTTAATCCTCTTTGGTTGGTAGTTAGATTAGGTAGTCGAGTCAGTCTTAGAGTTAAAATTTAGGAAGTTTATTCGTGGTTAGGATTTTGATTACATTGTTTTATCTTCTGTGTTCTTCTTTGTACATTTTGATCACTAAGAAAAGAGAGGGAAGAAAAGAGCGAGTTAGGAACCTAGTGCATACTCTGAAGCAAAATTGAAAATGAGAGGAATATTCCAAGTTTTTAAGTTTGGGGTATTTGTGCTGAGTGCTGAATGGGACCAAATGGGTCCATCCTGTGTTTTTTCTGAAGGAAAATGAGAATTGGGCTTGCATCCCTCGCCAGCCCAAGAAAAGACAATTGGGCTTGCGTCCCTCACCAGCCCAAATAAACACAGCCCACATGAACTTCTCCCATAAGCTGATTTGCTTGGGACACCCATTGGGCCGCTTCCATAAGCTGTGAGCCCAATGGGTTCGCACTTTTGTTCTCTTTAGAAAAATTAAAAAAAAATAAAAGAACGGAAAAAGGGGGTAAAAAGTTCTGACACAATTAAAAGCTTTCCTACCCCTATTGTAGATCCAGCCACCGCCATTTTCACCCTCTCCGCTCTTCTCACCGACACCGAGACCTGTCAACTTCTCCCTGTCCAGTCTCTATATCTCCTCATCCCATCATCTTCGCCCACCCTCCACGACCTTTGGAACAACGTTTCAGCCATCCCTATTGTAGCCTTCCTCCGTACTTGAGCTGTACAAATTTTTCCGCCTAGGAATTTGTGTTGCTGCGTTAGTCAGTTTCCAGATCTCTGCGTATTTTCAATGGCCCCACAAACCCGTCAAAGAACCAGGGCTGCCGAGCTAAAAGGAAAAGGAGCTGCTCGATCTTCAAGCTCTTCAACTGAGTCTTCGTCTCAAACTTCGGTATGGGCTGAAGCACGGATGCAAAACATGCTCGAGCAGAACCTCGTTATCTCTTATGAACGAGGCTTCGATCTTGAGAATCCAGGGGCCCTTACCAAGATCTTCGTTGAGCGGTACGTCATTCGTCAAGAATGGCAGTTCTTTGCCCAGCAACAGTCCATCAAGGTACCTGTTGCTCTTGTTCGCGAGTTTCTTGCTAACTTCCCCGACTCTGACAAACCGATTTCGGTTACTGTCAGAGGGGTTGATGTTCCGATTGTCCCTTCTGCCATCAAAGCAGCCTGCGGCTTCACATTCGAAGGAGAAGGAGATCTCTACTTCCTCACATATGCCAATAAGCATATTGAGAGAACAAGAATCTCGTTGCAGAGACCTTGTTCAACGAGATCGGACAAAAATGGACAGATAATAAAATTAACCACAAGTTCACCTGCAAGGAAGCCCAAGTTTGGGGTACCTTTGTGAGAGCCCGGCTCTTACCAGTCGGCCATGTGCATTCGGTGACCTAGAAGCAAGCAGTAGCCATCTACTGCATTCTAGCTGACATTCCTTTCCATGCAGAGGACCTACTGTATGAAAGCCTGTGCACTCAAGCCCTAACACTCAAGGGCACTTTTCAATTCCCTTGCCTTGTGAAGTTGTTGTGTGACCAGGCTGGTGTGCCTCCTTCTGATGAAGACTCTCTATTGGTTCCCTTCCCCACGTCTCCATTTGACGAGAAGTGTTTAACTAGGATTGTAAAAAAGGTGCAACGTTTGTACAAGAAGGACTTCCCTGTTCCCTCTCGTACTGGGAATTCATCATCGCTGGAGGAGGAAGTAGCCCAACTTCAAGCCACTGTCCATTCACAGTAAGAGCAACTCATAAACCAAAAGGGGCAGATTTTTAAACTCCATCAGTTCAACCGCGACCTTATGCAATACCTGATGGCGGCTAAGAAGCGGGACGCCTCCACTTTTGGGGTAACCTTCCCACATGAGGGGTATCCAGAGATACCAATCTCCTTAATTCAGGACCCCTTCACAGGACCATCTACTGCACGAGCAAAGGCTGGACAACATGCTCATATGGATATGGAAGGTCCACCAGAAGGGCGATAGCTTAAATTGGCAAAGACCATTTTTATGGTCTCTCAGGTTTTATGATCCTACACTCTTTACATTACAATCTCAGTACCTATATGTTATTGTTTAATATTCAGATATTTCCAGTATAACCCCTGTTTTAATTGCTGTGAGGACACAGCTGATTTTTAAGTTTGGGGTGGGTACACATGTTGTACATGCTGAGAAAAAGAGAAAATTTTTGAAAATTTTGAAAATTTTGAGTTTAGACAACTTTGTTTCTCTAATTTATTTAAGCATGGCAGCCATTAATTTTAACTCGGTGTTATTTACCACTTTGATATCGTGTCATATTACTAATTAATTTCAGTCTGACTTGTTAATTAAGCATTCATCAACTGTGTTACTTTCCATATAATCTTGCACACATCAGTTTTACTCAATGCTTAAACTATTGAATTTATACCTTGGTAAGGATTTTGAACCTAAACACTTGATTTTTCTTGCTGAGTGGTCATTCTGCATTGGTGCTCTTAACTTAAAAAAAATATATCGTAGGCAATTGGTTAGTACATTTCCACATGATAAAGGCACTTGTTTCTGATTAAAAAGCCTAGAGCCAAATAGCCAACCTTGTATTTTAATTAAATCCTTTGCAACCCCATTTGAGCCTAAGACTTTTCTTTCGTGATGTGTAACCTGTATAGTAGCAGCCAAATCCCATTTCCTACCCTGTCTTGGAAGCCTTAATATCTAGTTGATCTTCCTTAGGCTGAAAAGACTTGAACAACAAAGGATGGCAGGAAGAAGCCAGCTAAAGATACTGGTTGAACAGAAGAGTGAGTGCTGTAAATAAAAAAAAAAGGGAAAAGAAAAAGAAAAAAGGGAAGCATCAAATAGAAAAGAAAAGGAGAAAGACCCCCTAGAAGGCAAAACAAAAGAAAAAGGGGTGTAAAAAAATATAGAAGGATAAAAGTAAAGGATGCAAGTGATAGAGTTGAAAAGAAAAGAAACGTTGGTAGAAAATCAAAAGGAGGCAGAAAAGAAAGTGAAACTGAAAGAAAATAAGGGTGTATTTGATGAAAAGAAGTGAGTTAAAAAAAATGTATAGAAAAAAATGCAGCTTCTTCCTATCAGAAAGCAAAAAACTGTTCTTTTAAGCCTATTGAAAATTAATTAGACCCTTAGGGCTATCCATAATGAGCCAAGTTTCTAGAAAAACAAAAGACCAAACCTAGCCCCATTACAAACTTAAAAGACCTTTTGATGGAAATGGAAAACTAAACATTAATTGTTTAGGCAAAAATTTAAGTTGGGATACAGCAATGCAGTGTTGATGAAGAGTGACTAACCTCTTAAATAAAATGAGAGAAAAATTCGAGTGAGTTACACCAAGTGAGGAATTCATTGATTAAGCATTGTCTGATCTAAGTGATGTGTGTAATTATTTGTTATGAACTGTAACCAGTTGTTTGTTTGTTTAATTAATTTGTTAGTTTGAAATTGAACTACTAACGTGGTATTGATTTCAATTGGCAAAATAGCTGATTAGAAATGATGGCTGTGATGTGTAATTATAAATGGAAAAACAAAGTGTCTAAAACATTGTTCCGAGTGACTGATCTAAACTGAATTAGTAAAAGGAAAATAACTGACAACTACTTGGAAAACTTGATTGCTTGAGGACAAGCAATATCTTAAGTTTGGGGTATTTTGTTAGTATTGATTTTTACCCAATTAAGTGGTGATTTTTCTGACATTTTTTGGGCTGATTGTGTAAAAGTGTAGGTGAAATTGGGCTGAAATATATGAAGTGAGCCCAAATGGTAAAACCTTGGTTAAAAAGTTATCTTTTATCTTTTTACTGATTTTTCCTTCCCCTTTTATCCAGATAGTGACATGTGGCAGAAGTGATAAAGAAGGGATAAGATCGTGGAGGCTTGGCAACCGTCGATCTTGCTTGGATCGGACGGTCAACAGAAATACAAAAGAAAATCAAGAAAAGAGGAGGAGAAGTCTGATAAAAAGAGGAAACGCGCACAGGATTCAAAAGAAAAACTTTACTTTTTAGAGAGCAAATCTTAGTTTCGAGCGTTTTGAGTTTTCAGTTTGTAATTAGATCTTTACATTGAGAGTTTAGAATCTTAGTTTTTCATCTTCCTGGAGACGTCTGCACAGTGAAGAACGCGAATCTTGAAGGGATTCAGAAGTCGCGATCGTGCTGCGTATAACACCTCATATCATTAAATGTGCATTTTAATATTATATTGTGAAATGAAAGTTGGTGGATTAGTGAAAATCCAAGGATTTTGGCCAGAATGGGCAAAATGGTAATTTGCCAACCGTGTGTTATGAGGCAAAAATACTGAGTTAGAGATTTCATATGACAAAAGTAACACTGGAAATGGAATCAGGGCGAAAAATTGAGTGAATAGGCAAATTTGGGAAAAATTGATGAATAGTGACTTTTAGTGTTAAAATACTGAGGTGTGAGTGTACCAATAGGTGTGAAATTTTTATCAATATTTTGGAGAAATAAAAATATGTCATGGACTGGAAAAATATGTAGATTAAGAATTTATGATCGGAATTTTTATCGGAGTTAAAGTTAGATCGCGTGTGGGACCCGTGTGACCGAAGTCACTTGGCCCCACCCTATTTTTCTTCTTCTTTCCTCCTCTTTTCCTCTCCATCCTCGCGCAGCCCCTGCAAAAAGAGAGAAAAAACACCATTTCCTCCATTTCTTCCCATTTCATCATTTCTCCACCGAATCGCTTGATTTTGGTGTTGAAATCTATCGTAAACAACCTTTCAAAGCCATTGGTAACACTTAGAAGCCT
Organism: Gastrolobium villosum; assembly: GCA_032173675.1. NCBI lineage: Eukaryota > Viridiplantae > Streptophyta > Magnoliopsida > Fabales > Fabaceae > Gastrolobium > Gastrolobium villosum. Next base: position 8,627 of record JAVKPL010004370.1, read on the forward strand.
TGAATCCACCTCCTTGGCCGCGTTTTTGGCAAACTCAGATTCGACCCATTAGAGTTTTTGGAGATTCCTTGGAGTTTTGATCTTCAAATGGTTTAGTGAAGCCTTGGTGGTGATCATACAACACATTGTAAGTATATTTGTGGTCTTTTGATGGTTGATTTCATATATCTATGAATTTGTGTTCAAAGCTTTGATTTTAGATGTGTGATGATAGAGAGCTCAAATGGAAAAATGCTATTAGATGAAAAGGCCTTAGAATCATGTTTGTAAGCTAGAAATGCTATGTTAAATTTTGGTGAAAAATATAGGTTTTTAACTTAGAGGAATTTGATGAATTTTCATGAAAAATGAGTTTTGGTGTAATTTGGATTTGATGATTGTTGTAGGGTGCCTCACACGGTTGGAATTGTGAAAAGTTAAATTGGAGCATACGTTTGGAACGGATTGCTAAGTATTGAGGTAAACTCTTGGAACTTGGGTTTAATCCCTAGTGAGCTCCACCACACCTAGAGGAAGGTTGTGGTTGGATTATGTAGTTATGACATGGTGTGATTGTGTGCTTGTATGCATATTGCTTGTATTTTGTGAAAAATTGTTTGGTCACTGGCCAGTTGACGTGTGTTGGTTTGGACATCCGCTGGGTTCGTCCTACGGGAGAATGCCAGTTGGAGATGCCATGGTGTTGACTCTGGGAGCGACATCAGGATGATCCAAGCGGGGGACGTCCGCCGGATAGGGCTCATGAGGAGTTCCGGTTGGGTATTGCCATGGAGTCTTCTCAACCATGGGAGAGGCGCCAGGACTGTCTCGGGAGTTATATGATGGAGTCCTTGAACATGAATCCATGAGTGGATGTTCTTGGGTGTCTCCAGGTGGATGGTGATATTGTTTTACTTGCATGTCATATTATGTCATTTTGATACATTTTAGTGAGCCATGGAGTGGAGAGAGCCTCTAGCTCCATTGGTTTACTGAGATATATCCGTATATCTCACCCCGTGTTTGGGGGACCACATTTCAGGTCACTATGAGCCGGGAGGAGCTTCGGGCAAGAAGCCCGTATAGTGGACGTTGGATTGGCATGCGGTGCATTGGGATTGCATGACCTTTTGGAGGAGTTTATGGAGTGCACATAGCATACCATTAGTATTTTGAGACTTAGGTCATGAACATATTGCATGATGTTATTTCCATGCTTTTGTTAGTGTTCATGATTATATGCTAAGTCTTGTTTATGTTGCATTATTCATGGCATGGATAACTGTATATTTTGAGTGAGCATGGGACTTGTCCATTGCCACATTCATAGCCTTGAAGTCTTGATGAGTAATGTTGTAAAAATGGTCCATATTTGTATGTAAATGGCCATTATTTGAGAACCTTGTAAATGATGTTTAAACTTAAGGAAAATGCATGATGGAAGGGCCTAGAGCCTACATTAGGACATGATTATGTGTTATGTGGAGTACCAAGGGGTTAGGGATGGATTACACACCCTTTTTGGGGCTTAAAATGCTGTAATCTGTCATTTTGCTGCATAGTAATCGATTACCCAAGGCATGGTAATCGATTACCATGCAACAGGGGACGAAAAATTGGCTACTGTCTGCACTGGTAATCGATTACTGGCCTTTGGTAATCGATTACCATGTGAGGTAATCGATTACCCAAAGTTGGTAATCGATTACCAGAACAGAGGATTTAGAAAATTGGCTACTGCCTCATTTTTGACAGGTGGTAATCGATTACCACCCACTGGTAATCGATTACCACAGTGTAAATTTCGAAAATTCAGGTTTTTCTAGACTAGAAGAAAGGGGCTTAACTTGATGGGTAGAACTCCAAATGATACGTGGTTTGAAACCACGCGTAGATAACGTAAAGGACTATAACTTAGTAAAATGAGAGAGTAAGATGGTGAGTTTAAGTGAATTGAATAAAAGAAGGGTTTATGATGTTAGAAAGTGTATGATTCCGCAAATTGCATTTACAATTATAGTGTGGTTTTAATTGACTACGGAAAAAGTATTGAAGTTCAAAAAGGAATGTGTTAAAAAGAAAAATTTGCCCGTAATTTAATTAACCTAATCACTGTGATTGTAACTGCGCTTAATATCATAATCAATGTTAACAATACCGGTGTACAACGGGCTGTTACATTTTATGGTATCAGAGCAGTTTTGTTTAGGGAACTCTGATTGTTGTGTATGATGTATCTTGTGTGCCATAGCTATCTGTGAACTATTTATGATTAATGTATATGTGATTCCTCAGTGTGGGTCTGATCAACTCATTCCTTTGTGTTACATGTACAGATATCATGAGTAGGGCACGAGGTCGCCGTGGGGCACGTGGTGCAGGTCCTTTGCCACCGGATCCGGTCACTGCAGTCCTGAATGCTCTGCAGGCTGAAACGGCTGCAAATAGAAATATGACTGAGAACCTGATGAAAGCTAATCAGGATATGATGCAGGCCTTTATGGCTGAGATGAGGGCGGATAGAGGTCGTCCTAGGAGGGATAATACACCTCCACATACGGCTACGGTGACTCCTACACCGACGCCATCTGTTACTCCTCAACAGGGGGAGAGTGGGGCTAGTCACCACACTGGTAAGGCTAGTCATCATACTACTACTGACCCTAGCTATGTTCCTGATCCATCATCTGTTGCCCAATCCACTGGGGCTGCTGGGCAGGTGCTTGATAATGCTGACGATGAGCGTAGGCTCATATCTTTTAGGAAACATAAGCCACCCGCATTTCTGGGGTCAAGGGACCCAAAGGAGGTCACTGCTTGGTTGAGGGGTATGGATAAGATTTTTCAAGTTATGAGATGCCAAGATCCACAAAAGTTATTGTATTCGGTCTATATGCTGGAGGGTGATGCCCAAGAGTGGTGGGACAATGTGTCTCGCCCATTTGTTATTCAGGGTGAGGTTCTTACTTGGACTTTATTCGAAGGTTTATTTCATGAAGAATATTTTCCCCGCGATGTTCGGGAGGCAAAGCAAGGTGAATTTGATAATCTGGTACAGGGAGTTATGACTGTGGATGCCTATGTGGCAAAATTTAATGAACTTGTCAAGTTTGCTAATTATGGAGGTACTCTACCTACTCCTGAGTTCTTGTCAGCTAAATTCCAAAGAGGGCTGAGTGAGAAGATTGCAAAGAGGATGTCTAATACTGCGGTGAGGAACTTTGCTGATTTGGTGACCCAGTGCAAAAGGGTCGAGACCGTTTATGGAAGGTATCTGAAATCTGATTCGACAAAAGAGCAAGATGTTAAGAGGACACCTGGTCCTTCTGGGAATACTAACAGAGGAGGTTTTAGTAATAATAATAGAGGTAGGGGGTTGCATGTGAGGCAGCCTCCTGGTCAGTTCAAGAGGGGTGGAAATATTGGTGGTGGTGGTGCTGCGAACAGATATCCTACCCCACAATGTGGGAAGTGTGGTAAATACCACAAAGGTGTGTGTGGTGCTGATCCGTCGGCTTGTTATAAATGTGGTCGGAATGGCCACTTTGCTAGAAATTGTCCATCTTCTTCGGGACAGGCTGCGAATCTGCAGGCCTTGCCGCCAGCTACTACTACTACTGCTACTCCTATTGCTGTCGTTCCTACTGTGGGACGAGTTTATACTACTAATGCACAACGTACTGAAAAGGCTCCGAATTTGGTTAAAGGTATAATTTTTCTCTCTAATGTTGATTTATCTGTGTTGTTTGATTCGGGAGCAACACATTCATTTGTGGCGGACTATGTGGCTAAGGCGCTGGACTTAAAGGTAACACGGATGGTTCCTCCGATGCGTATTACTACTGCTACAGGAGAGGTTAGTGAATCGTCTTGGATCTGTGAAGATGTGAAGTTCACTTATTTAGGCAGGGGTTACACCATTGATTTAATTATCTTACCCCTGACCTATGTCAATTTGATTTTGGGGATGGATTGGTTGTCTCGGAACTGCGCAATGATTGATTGCTGCGGGAAGAGGTTGTTGCTATCTCACGAGAGGCCGTCTGTTTGTCTGTCTTTGTATTTGTCTGTTAGTCAGACTGTGAAAGCCTTGAAGGCTGGAGATCTGGGTTATGTCTTGTTGGGCGGATTGGTGGGTGATAAAAAGGAGGAGATTTTCGCTATTCCAGTTGTTAATGAGTTTGAGGATGTATTTCCGGATGAGATACCGGAATTCCCGCCTGAGAGAGAGTTTGAATTCTCGATTGACCTACTGCCTGGTGTGGGGCCGATCTCCTTGGCTCCATACCGGATGTCGCCACTTGAGTTGGCTGAGTTGAAGAAACACATTGAAGAACTGTCTGCGAAGAATTTTATTAGGCCGAGTGTGTCTCCGTGGGGAGCACCGGTGATATTTGTAAAGAAAAAGGATGGTAGCATGAGATTGTGCACTGACTACCGACAGCTGAATAAAGTGACTATTAAGAACCGGTACCCACTACCGCGTATTGATGATTTATTAGATCAGTTGAGGGGTGCCTGTGTATTTTCAAAGATTGATCTCCGGTCCGGATATCACCAGATTCGGATTAAACCGGAGGATGTACCTAAAACAGCTTTCCGATCCAGATATGGACATTTTGAGTATCAAGTGATTCCTTTTGGGCTTACTAATGCCCCGGCGGTGTTCATGGACTATATGAACCGCATTTTCAAACCGTATTTGGACCAGTTCGTAATTGTATTCATTGATGATATTTTGATCTACTCTAAGAGTAAGGAGGAGCACGTCGACCATTTGAGGACAGTGTTGCAGGTGTTGAAAGACAAGAAACTATATGCAAAACCGTCTAAGTGTGAATTCTGTTTATCTGAGGTGCAATTTTTGGGTCACGTTATTTCTGCAAGTGGTGTTGCAGTGGATCCAAGCAAGATTGAAGCGGTGAGTGACTGGGAACGACCTAAGACTGTGACTGAAATTAGAAGTTTTCTGGGGCTTGCTGGCTATTATCGCCGATTTATACAGGGATTTTCTGCAATGGTTCTACCGTTGACTCGATTGACACGAAAGGATACTCCTTTTGTGTGGACCCAGGAATGTGAGGACTGTTTTCTGCTACTTAAAGAGAAATTGACTACTGCTCCGGTATTGACTCTACCTGATCCGGAGGGTGAGTTTGTATTATATTGTGACGCTTCTAAGAAAGGTTTAGGGAGCGTGCTGATGCAGGAAGGAAAAGTGATTGCATATGCGTCTAGGCAGTTAAGGCCGCATGAAGAAAATTATCCGACGCATGACTTAGAATTGGCTGCTATTGTGTTTGCCTTGAAAATTTGGAGGCATTTTCTGTATGGGATGAAGTTTGCTGTGTTCAGCGACCATAAAAGCTTGAAATATTTGTTTGATCAGAAGGAGCTGAATATGAGGCAGCGTAGATGGGTTGAATTCTTGAAGGATTATGATTTTGAGCTAAAATACCACCCGGGAAAGGCCAATGTTGTGGCCGATGCATTGAGTAGGAAGTCTGTCAATTTATCTTATATGATGATGTGGGATAATGAAGTGATTGAGCAATTCCGTGACATGAAAATAACGGATTTCTTTGCAGGAAGAATGTGCGATATGGAGTTGACTCGGATTGAGAACGAGCTGCACGAGAAGATTAAAGAGACTCAGATCCGCAATGAAAGTATAAAGTATTTAAAAGGCCAGAGTGGCATATCTGTTAATGAACAGGGACTATTGTTATATCAGGGCAGGATTGTTGTGCCCAAGGAACTTGCAGAGGAAGTTATGACTGAGGCCCACAAGGGTCAATATGCTATCCACCCAGGTGCCACAAAGATGTACCAAGATTTGAAAGTGAAGTTCTGGTGGCCTGGGATAAAAAGGGATGTTGCCGAGTACGTGTCTAAGTGCTTGGTGTGTCAGAAAGTAAAAATAGAGCATCAGAAACCTGCTGGATTACTTCAGCCGCTGGATATACCTGAATGGAAATGGGAGAGTATTTCAATGGATTTTGTTGTGGGATTGCCGAGAACTCAAGCTGGTTACGATTCTATTTGGGTTATTGTGGACCGACTCACGAAGTCTGCCCACTTTCTACCAGTACGAGTGGATTATACCACAGAGAAGTTGGCTACACTGTATGTAAAGGAGATCGTTAGACTCCATGGGATACCGATTAGCATTGTGAGCGATCGGGACCCGAAGTTTACTTCCCGATTTTGGGGAGCCTTGCAGCAGGCTTTTGGCACTCAGCTTCGACTGAGCACTGCTTATCATCCGCAGACTGATGGTCAGACTGAGAGGACCATACAGACACTCGAGGATATGCTGAGAGCTTGCACACTGGAACAGGGTAATGCCTGGGATAAGTACTTACCACTGGTGGAGTTTTCTTATAACAACAGTTTTCATTCCAGTCTGGGTATGGCACCATATGAGGTTTTGTATGGCAGGAGGTGCCGTACGCCCACTTGTTGGACTGAGGTAGGCGATAAGGAAAGATTTGGTCCGGATTTTGTGCAGGAAACAACAGTGCAAATTGAAATGATTAGAGAAAAATTGAAACAGGCACAGAATCGGCAGAAAAGCTACTACGACAATAAGCATAGACCGCTGGAATTTGAGGAAGGTGACCATGTTTTCGTACGATTGTCGCCGGTCACAGGTGTTGGCCGTGCGCTGGGTGTGAGGAAGCTGAGTCCACGGTTTATTGGACCGTATCAGATTATGAAAAGAGTAGGATTGGTGGCCTATCAGCTTGCCTTACCCCCGCAGTTGTCTAATTTACATGATGTCTTTCATGTGTCGCAGTTGCGACGTTATGTTCCGGATGAATCACATGTGGTGATACCGGATAATATTGAAATCAGGGAGAACTTGAAGACTCTCATTGGTCCTATTGCAGTTTTGGATCGCAGTGAAAAGCGATTGAGAAGTAAAGTGATTCCCATGCTGAAGATTCAGTGGGAAGGCCGCACACCTGAGGAGGCTACTTGGGAGCGGGAGGACGAGATTCTCCGGCTGTATCCTGAGTTAGCGAGCAGGTATGATTTAATTTTGCGGACAAAATTTCAAAAAGGTGGGGTGAATATAACACCTCATATCATTAAATGTGCATTTTAATATTATATTGTGAAATGAAAGTTGGTGGATTAGTGAAAATCCAAGGATTTTGGCCAGAATGGGCAAAATGGTAATTTGCCAACCGTGTGTTATGAGGCAAAAATATTGAGTTAGAGATTTCATATGACAAAAGTAACACTGGAAATGGAATCAGGGCGAAAAATTGAGTGAATAGGCAAATTTGGGAAAAATTGATGAATAGTGATTTTTAGTGTTAAAATACTGAGGTGTGAGTGTACCAATAGGTGTGAAATTTTTATCAATATTTTGGAGAAATAAAAATATGTCATGGACTGGAAAAATATGTAGATTAAGAATTTATGATCGGAATTTTTATCGGAGTTAAAGTTAGATCGCGTGTGGGACCCGTGTGACCGAAGTCACTTGGCCCCACCCTATTTTTCTTCTTCTTTCCTCCTCTTTTCCTCTCCATCCTCGCGCAGCCCCTGCAAAAAGAGAGAAAAAACACCATTTCCTCCATTTCTTCCCATTTCATCATTTCTCCACCGAATCGCTTGATTTTGGTGTTGAAATCTATCGTAAACAACCTTCCAAAGCCATTGGTAACACTTAGAAGCCTTGAATCCACCTCCTTGGCCGCGTTTTTGGCAAACTCAGATTCGACCCATTAGAGTTTTTGGAGATTCCTTGGAGTTTTGATCTTCAAATGGTTTAGTGAAGCCTTGGTGGTGATCATACAACACATTGTAAGTATATTTGTGGTCTTTTGATGGTTGATTTCATATATCTATGAATTTGTGTTCAAAGCTTTGATTTTAGATGTGTGATGATAGAGAGCTCAAATGGAAAAATGCTATTAGATGAAAAGGCCTTAGAATCATGTTTGTAAGCTAGAAATGCTATGTTAAATTTTGGTGAAAAATATAGGTTTTTAACTTAGAGGAATTTGATGAATTTTCATGAAAAATGAGTTTTGGTGTAATTTGGATTTGATGATTGTTGTAGGGTGCCTCACACGGTTGGAATTGTGAAAAGTTAAATTGGAGCATACGTTTGGAACGGATTGCTAAGTATTGAGGTAAACTCTTGGAACTTGGGTTTAATCCCTAGTGAGCTCCACCACACCTAGAGGAAGGTTGTGGTTGGATTATGTAGTTATGACATGGTGTGATTGTGTGTTTGTATGCATATTGCTTGTATTTTGTGAAAAATTGTTTGGTCACTGGCCAGTTGACGTGTGTTGGTTTGGACATCCGCTGGGTTCGTCCTACGGGAGAATGCCAGTTGGAGATGCCATGGTGTTGACTCTGGGAGCGACATCAGGATGATCCAAGCGGGGGACGTCCGCCGGATAGGGCTCATGAGGAGTTCCGGTTGGGTATTGCCATGGAGTCTTCTCAACCATGGGAGAGGCGCCAGGACTGTCTCGGGAGTTATATGATGGAGTCCTTGAACATGAATCCATGAGTGGATGTTCTTGGGTGTCTCCAGGTGGATGGTGATATTGTTTTACTTGCATGTCATATTATGTCATTTTGATACATTTTAGTGAGCCATGGAGTGGAGAGAGCCTCTAGCTCCATTGGTTTACTGAGATATATCCGTATATCTCACCCCGTGTTTGGGGGACCACATTTCAGGTGTTACAAGTCCCACATTGGTTGCCAATACAACTAATGTGGGCTTTATAAAGCCTTGAGCACTCCCACCCTTTGAGCTAGCTTTTGGGGTGGTGACCTCAAGGTTCGTAACAATTGGTGCTTTCATTGAGAGTTGAGGCTACGGAAAGGGCTACCTATAGGCTGGATTAAGGTGTCTTTGGGCACTGAATACTGATAGGTGAGTGAAGCCGCCCCAAAGGGGGAAAGGGCTACCGTCGGGTCAGTGTCGATAGAGTGAAAGCCGCCGTGGACGTCGGCCCTTAATGGGGGTGGCAATGTTACAAGTCCCACATTGGTTGCCAATACAACTAATGTGGGCTTTATAAAGCCTTGAGCACTCCCACCCTTTGAGCTAGCTTTTGGGGTGGTGACCTCAAGGTTCGTAACATCAGGTCACTATGAGCCGGGAGGAGCTTCGGGCAAGAAGCCCGTATAGTGGACGTTGGATTGGCATGCGGTGCATTGGGATTGCATGACCTTTTGGAGGAGTTTATGGAGTGCACATAGCATACCATTAGTATTTTGAGACTTAGGTCATGAACATATTGCATGATGTTATTTCCATGCTTTTGTTAGTGTTCATGATTATATGCTAAGTCTTGTTTATGTTGCATTATTCATGGCATGGATAACTGTATATTTTGAGTGAGCATGGGACTTGTCCATTGCCACATTCATAGCCTTGAAGTCTTGATGAGTAATGTTGTAAAAATGGTCCATATTTGTATGTAAATGGCCATTATTTGAGAACCTTGTAAATGATGTTTAAACTTAAGGAAAATGCATGATGGAAGGGCCTAGAGCCTACATTAGGACATGATTATGTGTTATGTGGAGTACCAAGGGGTTAGGGATGGATTACACACCCTTTTTGGGGCTTAAAATGCTGTAATCTGTCATTTTGCTGCATAGTAATCGATTACCCAAGGCATGGTAATCGATTACCATGCAACAGGGGACGAAAAATTGGCTACTGTCAGCACTGGTAATCGATTACTGGCCTTTGGTAATCGATTACCATGTGAGGTAATCGATTACCCAAAGTTGGTAATCGATTACCAGAACAGAGGATTTAGAAAATTGGCTACTGCCTCATTTTTTGACAGGTGGTAATCGATTACCACCCACTGGTAATCGATTACCACAGTGTAAATTTCGAAAATTCAGGTTTTTCTAGACTAAAAGAAAGGGGCTTAACTTGATGGGTAGAACTCCAAATGATACGTGGTTTGAAACCACGCGTAGATAACGTAAAGGACTATAACTTAGTAAAATGAGAGAGTAAGATGGTGAGTTTAAGTGAATTGAATAAAAGAAGGGTTTATGATGTTAGAAAGTGTATGATTCCGCAAATTGCATTTACAATTATAGTGTGGTTTTAATTGATTACGGAAAAAGTATTGAAGTTCAAAAAGGAATGTGTTAAAAAGAAAAATTTGCCCGTAATTTAATTAACCTAATCACTGTGATTGTAACTGCGCTTAATATCATAATCAATGTTAACAATACCGGTGTACAACGGGCTGTTACACTGCGTGTTCATAGCTTAGTTTTTCTGTTCTTGAAGCACTTTCATAGCATTTTCCTTTTGATTTCGTGAAGAACATCTTGGTCTGTACATCTACTCTTTACGCTTTCTTTCTTTTGTGAATGAATCATGTTTTCTTTCATCTCAGATTCTATTTTCGTTTTATCTTTCAACATGCATAGCTAAATCTCTTTTCTGGAATTCTGATGGAGATGATGAGTACCCTTTTATAATACGGTATGCATGCATGTATTTTTGATGTTTGAGATCCATGGGAATGGACAAGATTCTTGCATGAACTTGTGTTGGGAAACTCAAGTTTATGATTTTATTAATTCAAATTTCTTAGATTAGGAATAATCTAAGGAAGAACCGTACTTCAACTTTTTGGTAAAGTGATTTTTACTCCTAAGGGATTAAGGTGAATCATTTAACACACTAAATTTGGGAAAGTTTAGTGTGGATCTTCAAGAAGTCAGATTCGGTCAAACATACATGCTGTAGCATTTAGAGTGCATGATTGCACATCTTTAGGGAAAAGTCATCGAAGTCAGGATTCTGGATTTTCTGATAATCGTTTTTACTGTTATAAATAAACTTGTTTCAATTTCCTACAAAGTTACAAAAGATGAGAATTTTACAAGTCGATTTAAGATAAAGAAGTGCTTAAAGAAACCAATTCTTCCGTTCCCAGAGAACGACAACCCTCTTTCTTTTTAAGAAAATACTACCCAACATATCCAAGATTCTTTACATGGTATCAAAGTCTCGTCGTCTCCCATTTTCTCTTGTGGATTCTCTTAGCACAGGTAGGTTGGACCTTTTGCATCATCCACTCTTCAAGCTCAATGGGCTCTCGTGTGAGGGGGCGTGTTGAGATATATAGTCTCACATTAGTTGTATCTAACTTTTGGGTGGTGTATCTTAAGGTTCTTTACAAAAATTGGGTAAAAAAATTACCTTCACCACTATTCTTGTTGGTCGGGACTTAACACGGAGTGATTTATTATTTCTTATAACTTTAGAAAACGCTATCACAGGCCAGAGTAGTTTCATAGATTCCAGATAATTACACAATACAGGAGGTTGTATGATAAATATCAGCTGACATAGGATTCTTGTATATAATTCTTCCTAAATCCTGGTATTATTAAAGTGGGTGGAAAAGCTGATTTGGAAAGAAGATAAGAAACATCAATAGTCGTCACAGTCCACTAATTTCTTGAAGCATCACTAAATAGAGTGGACTACTTTTTCTTTTTGGTAATACGTGTGGTGCTACTTTCACTATATATTATAAAAGTATAAGGCCTCAACTGAATAATTGAAAACAACTTATTCAGTCCATATCTGACTAATAATTCTCAAGCGTTTTAGTTTCAAATGTAAACACAGGCATTTATGCAATCAATATTGTGGCCGTCAGTAGTGTGAAAATAACATTTTTTTAGCATTATTTAATAAATTTAATTTATGTAATTATGAACATTATCAAAGTCGTAATATCATAATAGTGACCAAAATGTCACTGTTTATCAAGCTTTTTACCCAAATGTTAAGCGAATAATATTATTTCCCAATATGTCACGTAGATAAATTTGTTATCCCAAATAGTAAATTTGGTATCCACTAAAAATATGACACGTCAGCAAATCAAATTCGCTACAGTGTCCAACAAACTTATCCACCTGACATATTGAAAAATAATATTATTTACATAATATTTGAATAAAAAATTTAATGAATAATGACATTTTGGCGAGTGTTACCATAATATCAAGATAGTATTAGATGAGAATGCAAAAAGCCGTTTTGTTGATTTTTGCGTAGATAGCAGAAAATAGCACAACAAAAAAGAAAGTGGACAATAAATGAAAGTAAAGCTGCGTTATCTTTCCGCTTTAATAAATTATCTTTAATATTTACCAATTAAATCGTTTAGTACCCCTATTATTATGAAAGTAAAGTAGTCCAATTTCTTTCACCAAAAAAAATAGTCCAAATTGTTTCAACCTTTTTGTATATGAAAAAAGATTTGATTTTCTCACGATGATGCATGAGAATTAAATTTTATGTTGTGACTCAACTAGTGGTGGGTTCTACATTTATTAAAGAAGGAAAAAGAAAAGAAAAGCTTTACATCCAAATCAAAGGGTCACAACGTAAGAATTGAAATCTCATGCGACATGAGAAAATGTTTTTCCATAAAAAAATGCATGTCTTCCTCTGATTGGGATTAGTCTCATCCTTCCTCCTGTAGTAAAGCTCAATGCACCCGTTATTCCAATAAGAGGCTAGCTTACATGGCCGTACCCCAAAGGCAAGGTGACCTGAGGAGATTGAATGGGAATACCTCCGGTTTATAAAAAAAAATGCGACGTTATCCGTTCTTTTACTTTAATCTTTCTCATTTCCATTTATCTTCACTTAGAAGTAACTGAAACTGATAAATCCCCCATTGGTTTCAGTTTGAGTTGTGCCTCTTAGACACACACACATAACAAGATGTATGTAACTAGGCCTTTGTCTATGTACAGAAGATCACCAAGTACTCTTGAAATACCAACACCAGATGCTCCATATTCAGGTTATTTAGTCATCACAGATGAAGAAGCAGAAGCAGAAGACACGTGTTGTTGGCGTTTATGTAGGCGTAAGAAAGTTAAGAAACTTCCTTTCCCTCAAGACAAATTCTTCTCAATAACTCATGCATCAGAGTATCAACAAACTTCAGACACCAAGGTTTGGTTTCTCCCTGTTCCTGATCAACCTCTCTCTTCCAATCGCTACTATGTCATCAGAGCAAAAGGCAGATACAAAGGGTATGTGCTTATAGGGTTCTTCCTAAAATCTTTTGTGCTAACAATTTTTGCTATTATTATCCTATCTAACTAGTTATGTTTTAGATATAAAATAAAGGGTAATGTTTTTCTCCTTCTACATGACATAAATAATTTTCTTACCCAAACACAAAAGTGAGCCAATCAATTCTTTTACTTTTCTTTTATTTTGAAAATAGCGGACCCCACAATTGGTTGTCTCTATGACATGACCTAAGAATTTTCCTACAACATAATATTATTTTTTTCCCTATGTTCAAGATATAATAAAATTATTGATGTACCTTCACTCAATTCTTAATTTTTGGCAAAATTGATTCATGACACATTATCAAATCAAATGATCTAAAGTTCGATACTCATTGTCCCATTAAACTGATAAAAAATTGAATGCATTATTCACCCTTGAAATTCAAATAGCTATTGCTTTAAAGATAATAATAAACCCATTCATATGGGTCAAATAGTAAAGTTGGTTGTGGCTTTGACATTATGTATAAACTATGCATTATTCACATAAGGAACCTTGTGTTTAGAGATAATAATAAATCCATTCATCTTAGGGTGCAATGTTAGTTACAAAACTTTTCTTATTGCCTGTTTGGATCCTCTCTTTTATAAGTTAGAAGCTACTTATAAGTAGAAGGTAAGCCAAACAGGTCTTAAGAAAAACTCTTATGATAAAAAGTTCTTTTTTTATAATGAAAGAAAAAGTTAAAAATTAAAAGCTCCTAGGAAGATTTTTTTTTTTAAGCTCTTATCAATCTTTCTTGAATTGTGTGCTATTTTTTGAAATGAAGGGCTATAGAGAGAGAGAGAGAGATTTATTGAAATATGTGCTTTTAAGCTAAAACTTTTATATAATTATCAAATAGGTTTTAGTTTTTTTTTTAAGCTCTTATTTTTAGCTTACAAGTAACTTCTAACTTAAAAAATGCAAAAAACAGGCTCTTAATCACTGTATGATTTGACTATATATGAATTCAGCTAGTCCCATTTGAACTTTTTAGATTATATATCAAACTCAAACGCAACCACAACATTTGTTTGTGTACAATTTTTTTATGAGGAAAGTTTGTGTAAGTAACATTTATCATCTTACAATGTCAGATAGCATGTGCTCTAATATATATTCAATAGTCACAATGTTGGAATTGTTCTGATTTTGTAGGAAAGCATGCAAATGCTCAAGAGAAGGGGATATTGTCAATTGCTGCTTCAGTGACATCTTGAATGACAAAAAGCCAAAACCTTTCAGTCTAAAAGACTTGTACCAAATTTTCAAGATTCATAGCCACCAGAGTGGTGGATTTTTTGCTAAGTCAATTGCTCCTGATGGCATTCCTCCAACATTCCTAAGAAAAAAAGGATGGAGAGTTAGAATATCAGGCTCATATAGATCTTGCAGACTAAGTGAAGCTCTTGGTGTTGATGCTCCTCTTAGAGAACAGTTACCAGATTTTAATTTCCCTATCTCTAGAAAACGTTCACCTCCTATGATTGTAGGAAAATGGTATTGTCCATTTATATTTGTAAAGGAAGGAACTAGACTTAAACACCAAATGAAGAAGTCCATGTTTTATAGCATGACACTTGAGCAAAAGTGGGAAGAGATTTACTCTTGTGAAAGTGATGAAAGTGAAGGGGATGATGTTGTGGTTGTGAATGTATATGTGGAAAGAGAGGTGGTTTTGGTCTCAGGCATGGAAGCTACAAAGAATGGAAGAGTTGATTCTAATGGTTTCTTTTGGTTCAGAACATATAATCCATATAATAAGAAAAGGGTTAGTGTGGGCTTAAGTTCAGCAATTATTGAGCATATGAAATGGGTGCAAGAGGAAGGAGGAAGGACTAATGGTCATGGAAGAGAAAGGGTTGTGAGAGTGAGAGAAGAGGTAAGAAGCCAGAGTGAATGGCAGAGGTTTGGTTTTTATGTGTTGGTGGAGAGTTTCTGTTTGAGGACACTTGAAGGGAAATTATTGCTCAGATATGACTTTAGGCACACTCACAAGGTTAAATGCAAATGGGAGTAAGGACTATGCATTAGTTCACAGAAAAGTTTTTGGTGCTATTGTGTTCCTGCTGGACTCAAACTGAATTAGTTGATTAATTGATAAATCTTTGAAGAAACCCAAAACTTCCCCATGCTTAAATTGTTTTGGTTTGTGGGGGAATTTATATGCTCACTTAAGATTTAGGACTATGCATGCATGTCTTGTGACCATTTATAAATTAGTGATAGTTGAGCACACTAGAAATTATCTTGGCCAAAAAAAAAAATTCCTTCAACTTTATTGTGTGTATAATTTATCTCCTGAAATTTAATTATTGTAATTTATTCCAAAAATTTAGTATTGTTAAACTCAGTGTTGGAGAGTTTAACCAATGGCTTAGTTAAATAGCCAAGTAATTTGTTTGAATTGTTTTATGAAAATATTAGTTAAAAATACACACACACAACTTAGTTTAAGTAGAAAAGATGATCTTACACTAAACATGTCAACCAAATGGAAAGAATTTTGGATAACTCAGGCCTGTTTAACTGTGTTATGTTTTTTTTGTTTCTTAATATTATTTTGTTTCTTAAAATTATTTTGTTTATATTAAATGAAGGTTTTAATGTCTCTACGGTGAATGTACTTATCTACATTCGTTCTCAAAACGACGTCATTTTGCGTTGAAAAATTAAAAAATTATAATAAAAAACTATTATAATCCTGAAATAAATTATAATTACAAAAATACCTTGAATTTCATCTCAAAATGAAATCATTTTAGGCTCAACGTAGATAATATTGACTGTAGAAAAAATAAATCCTTGAATGAAATGAGCATCAGAAAATTAGAAAACAATAGGTATGCATTTCTCTATTTTCTGTCTTGGTGGTTAGTGGAGAGAAAAGAGGAGGAGAGAGAAATGGTGGGAGACAATGAGAAGAAAGAAATAAAGGGATTTATTTTATCCGGTACCCATGAATGAGATTATAATCTAATACTATTAAGAGAGATAGTCAAAGGTAGGCAGAATAACATCTCTATATTTTTTTAAACAAGTATTAGCACAAGAAAGGCAATAGTTACGCTAGAGCTATAAAAAAAAAAAAAGGTTGGTTATACAAAATCAGTTTATGCTTATTACAAAGGGATTTTGTTTTGTACTTTAACATGACATAACAAAGTTTCCTACACACACAATATTTTATGGGGCTCACACTTTTTTAAAAAAAAAAATTAAGGCACGTAAAACGAATCTATATAACATTACACAGTCACTTTTCCTACCACATAACTCTTATAAAACTCTATTACAAATTATTATTATTTACTATTAATTTTATTTTTATTCTAATAATAAATAAAATAATTATAAGAGATTATAAAAAAATTGTAAGTATAATCTTTATCTTTATTTAATAAGTTTAAAATTTAATAATTAACTAAAAGTAGTATCTAAGTTAATAAAAATATTTATGTATTCTTAAAATTTATCTAAAATATATATATATATATAGGTAAGGATCCTTTGACATCGGTGTCAAATTTCAAGTTTGACACCTCATCTAAGAGTTATTAGATCAAAAAAGATCAACAACTCTGATCTTTGTAAGCATATGACACCATTTATTTTTTTTGATTTAATGACTCTCGGATGAGGTGTGAAATTTGACACCAGTGCCAAAGGATTTCATCCCTCGTATGTGTGTATATATATGGGGCAGGATATTCTTACACCGGTGTAAGAGTTAGAAGTCTTACACTCAATCTTGACCATTGATCCACTTGCATCTAATGGCTCTAATTACTAAAAAATTAGAACCCTTAGATATAAGTGGGATCAACAGACAAGATTAAGAGTGTAACTTACACCGGTGTAAAATGATCCTGACCATATATACATTTGACTCCAGAGTAAGACTTATAAGTTTTACTCCTCATCCTAACTGTTGATTTTCGTCCATCCAACGATTATAGTTTAGGAAGTTATATTAATTAATTAATTATTAATTACACTATAAATGATAACCGTTGATTTCCGTCCATAAAAGGCTGAGATGGAGAGTAGACTTAAAAGTCTTACTTTGGAGTCAAAAGAACCCTCACACACACACACACACACACACACACACACACACACACACACACACACACACACACACACACACACACACACACACACACATATATAAGATTTATTGGATTATGTTAATTAATTAATTAATATAGCTCAATAAATTTTAACCGATAAATATACTAAAATCAATAATTAAAATTTGGTATAAGATTTATTATTCTTACATCGATATAAATTAATCTTATCATATATATATATATATATATATATATATATATATATATATATATATATATATAGGATAAAAAAGAAGTGCATTAAGGAATAAAAGAAAAAGGGGAAGTTAGAAGGGGTGTATGGATTTTAAGGAGTTTCACACTCGACAACTAATAAGAGTGAGAGGATATATAAGCTCTCACCTCATACTCCTAAATTGCCTTTTGGGGCACTACACTTTTGGGGAGGGGAGAGGAGCTAGGTAGCCTTTGGTCCACCACACAGGAGCGCCGCTGTCGCCGTCCGTCCATCCGGCTCGGCTCGGATCGGATCAATTTGGTTCTATCGGCCAATTCTTTACATTTTGAACCGAACCTGTTCTTACTTTTCGGTTCGAACCGACACGTTCATTCATATTGAACCGAAACCAATCACCAATTGTGCCCGTTCGCGGCCATCAGTCACGACGGTTCATCGTGACCGGTCAGTATCTATATATAGACCCTGACCTCTTTAGAAATTTCATCTAATTTTCTGCACTGTTACTCTACCGAATTTTTTCTTTCATCCGATTTTGCGTTCTCCTTTACTCTGCAAATGTGGAGACACTTTATGTGGGTTCGGATTACTTCCACCATTCTGCATACTTCATTCTTTCCTCTTCTATATTACTGATATACTGTAAGTTTATTCTTTGTTCTTACTATATCAATGTGTTCATGATTTATAATTCCATCTACCTGATACAAGTGTTCAAACCTCTTAGTGATTATTAATATCACCCACTTTCTATTAAACAACATAAGTATGGATTTGGATTCTTTTATGAAAAAATAGTCACATTGTCATGCTATTTGATCATAATAACTCATTTAAAAATCATACTTTTTTATCTCTCTTATCCCATTATCAATAAATGGAGATTATTTAATGTGGTCCGGGACCACCGTTGTTTTGGTCCCTTAGTGTAAATAGAAGGGTAAAAGTGGAAATGAGAAAAAATAATAGAGGTAAAAATGGAAAGAAAAAATTGATGTTGTGAGAGGGAGCACCAGATTATTGGTGGTCCCAGGACCATAAAAGATATTTCCCAATAAATGATGGAGAATGTTATATTTACAATTTTTTTGTTTATAAATACATTATATCTAATCGGTAATACATTCTTGAGTGACGTATTACCAATCAGACATATGAGCCTATTTGGATCATCTTTTTTTTAAGTTAGAAGTTACTTATTAGCTAAAGTAAAAAAAAAAAGAGCTTAAAAAAAGAAGCCAAAAGCTGTTTGGAAATTACATAAAAAATTTAGTTTAAAAATTACATAAAAAATTTAGCTTAAAAATTACTTAAAAGCACATAATTCAAGAAAAACAGATAAGAGCTTAAAAAAAGCTTCTCTTAAGAGCTTTTAGTTTTCAGTTTTTTTCTTCATTATAAAAAAAGAATTTTTTGTTAGAAGAGTTTTTCCCAAAACTTATTTGGCATAGCTTATGCTTATAAGTAATTTCTAATTAAAAAAAAAAAAGAATCCAAACAAACCCATAATATAATTTGTAAATTTATAAAAAAAAATATCAATATAACCCTACTTATAAGTAATTATAATCAAATAACAACACGAGATAATCAGAATACAAATTCATATAAGTATCAGTTTTTTTTTTTGAGGTACAGGGAAAACATAAGTATCAGTTTTTAGTCATGAGAGCATTGAATGATTTTATCTTCCCAAGAACTCAGATATTTACCTTGCTGTCCAAAGGAGCGCGGAGCATCGATGTAATATATTAGGGATTTATACTTCTTATGCAACATAAGAATAGTCTTCTTATGTTACACTCACATTATTTTACATGCAATTTTTTTAATTTTTTTTATTTACTTTTTTCCAATGGGACCTACCTAAGTATGTGTGTTGCAAAAATTCTTATCTTATGTGACATAAGAAGTATAAACCCCAATATATTAATGGGTTTATCATTTATCATTAACATGATCACAAAAAATTTCCTACACACACAATATTTTGTGGGGCCCACAGCAAAAAAAAATTCCGACACGCAAAATGAATCTCTATAACATAATACAATCACTTTTCTTATAAAACGTATATTAATACTCCATATTGAAGTGAGCAAGTACAACTCTTACTCTTGCTTATTTAAATTGAACAATGCCACCAGCATTCATGGTCAATACTCAATAGTAGTTGTTGCTTGTTGGAGCTTTGGAGGACAGCACCATAATGGTGCTTGTTCGAATGCTGGTAGAGTCCAGAAAAAATAAAAAATGAATAATGCCAAGTGCGCGTCACAAATGTATAAAAAAGTTAAGTGAAATAAATTACGGGGAAAATAATTATCATGTTATAGAAAAATTCTTTTTCCTATTAGTAATATATCAAAATATGTGTAATAATATTTTTATTTTTATTTTTTAATAGGAGGTGATACCCATACATCTTGTGTCTATTGTAGGAGAAAGAAAGAAAATAGGGACCCATAAATTATAAGTAGATGATAAGAGTTGTACAAATATAAAATAACGACAACGTTAATGTCTGCAAATAAAATTATTTTTTAAAATATCTTTTGTCATATTTATACCTTATTTCTTTTATAAATATTAAATTTCACCACTCTAATAATTGTTTTAAAAGTTCTTATAAAATATATAGTCTAGTTAATGAAATTTCATAAAATTATAAAATTAAAATTTAATTTACTTTATTTTTTATAAAAAATTAAAATATAAGTTTAAGGTAAATTTTACTTTTTATAATTTTTGTTCACTTGAGTCTTGACCCTCATAAGCTTGGGTATAGGTCTTTATGATTTTATATCCTTAATTTAAAGTTGCGATCTAAACCAATACTTTAATAAATTAAACTATAAAAAACATTATTCCTAAAAAATAATCCTTTACTTTTATGAATAAAAATTACAGGTAGTTAAAATTGAAATAAATATTAAATACTAAGATAAATGCAATGAATGAAAACTAAATAATTGAAAAATTAAAATTAAAAATACAAAAGTAAGGATCAAAATTTAAAAACTAAAAAATTTAAATATTATAATTTAAATATTAAATTACAAAATTAATGTCATTTTCCAATATTTTACATAACTAATGCAATTAATTTAAGCGTAATTTTTTTTTTTTGGTTACAGCAATTTAAGCGTAATTTACCGAAACTTGTCAGGTGACACTTGGGTGGTTTCACCGTGTAATTTAGGAATAAATCTTTAGTACTATTGTTGTATTAAGATTTAATACATATCATCAATAAGAGCAGTACACATAGAAAAATTTGACAGAAAAAAAAAATTAACTAACATGTAATATTTTCATTGAAAAAATACACTGAATCTTAGGTATAGCAATAGCAATAATACCAAAGACTTATCCATAATCTAGACACAATTTAATATTAAGTGGCAAACTCAGAGTTGAGTGCTGCTTGTACATTAATTTGGGCGTAACTTACCTTGAAATTTTAAATTACAATTTTTAAACTTTTTTTCCCAAAATTTAAATAATTGAATATATACCTACTACTGAAAGAAAAAAAAAAGAATTAAAGATTCTATTCATCTTACCTAAAAAAAGAGAAACATTACATAAACTAAACAAAAGTCAAAGTCAGGGCTTCCCAACTAGTTTTTTGTTTTTAGTACAAAGGAGTATTCATAGTTTGCATTTTCGTGGTAGGTACAAACTCTGCAACTCTTTCGGAATAGCTTTCCATGTTTTGAAGATCCAAACAGAAGACAAAAATGATTACTCATTGTATTTTCTCTGTTAATCCACTTCTGACTTCACCCTGCTTCCACTCTAAAGGTACTTTCCCTTAAAATGACCATTTTTCCTTCAATTTTTTATGTCTCATTATTAGCTGTTTTAGAAACAGATGAAAAAGGGTATGTATAATTATATTCCTAAATATATATCTATTAAACTTTTTCATGAAGGGCAAAGACAAAGGGTTGAACCTCCTAAGCATGATTTAAAGGAGGTTTAAATCATATGGTATCAGGGTGAATTATTATAACTCTAGAGCTGGTTTGAGTTATACACATTTCTTGGTTTTAATTATTATAAGGGTAAAGGATTTCTCCACTAATGGAGATAAATTATTTGCGGTGAGCCCAAAACGACGTCATTTTGGGTCGAAAACCAAAGTATTTTTATAATTATAATATATTGTAAGATTATATTAGTTTTTATCATTATAATTTTTTAATCTTAAAAGCCCAAAATGATGATGTTTTGAACTCACCGGATATAACTTAATCTCGGGTGACCGTAGAAATGCTTTTTCCTTTATCTTTTATCAATTCATTGCCTTTTCACATAAAATGAGTTAATTGTTAAGTTGTATAACCAAATTGGTTTTGTGGTTTTGTTTTTATATCTCATTGCTGATTTTACTTTTCCTCAATTTAGTAGTATAGCTTGGTTATCACATTTTCTTGTTGGTTAACTTCAGTTGAAAAGCACTGGACTCAGCGATTTGCCTTGAATGTAAAGCCTATGCATGTGAGGCTTTCAAATGCCTGCACAGTGAGAGCAACTTTGGATGCGAGTAAATCAATTGAAATTCCCCACCAATGGTACAATATAATTGCTGATCTTCCAGTTAAACCACCTCCACCATTGCATCCTAAGACTTATGAACCAATCAAACCAGAAGATTTGTCACCTCTTTTTCCTGATGAGTTAATTAAACAGGAAGTCAGCAGTGACAGATTCATAAACATACCACATGAAGTTCTTGATGTCTACAGCCTTTGGCGCCCAACCCCTCTTATTAGGTTTGATTATCTACCGCGTGTATATATATATGCGGCAAGTCATCTTATACTGGTATAAGTTATACTTTTAATCTTTGTAGTTGATTTCACTAATATCTAATGACTCGAATTTATTAGTTAAGTGAGCCGTTAGATACAAGTGGGCTAATGGCTAAGATTGAGTATAAGACTACCGATGAAAGTTGATCCTCTCCCTATATATGTATATTTTCATTTTTTGTCAGTTTGAACTGTACTTAGAAGAATCTTATATATCTCTGGTGAATTTAGAGCCAAGAGACTGGAAAAACTTCTTGACACACCTGCCAGAATTTACTACAAGTATGAAGGTGTAAGCCCAGCTGGATCACACAAACCTAACTCTGCTGTTCCACAAGCCTGGTATAATTTACAAGAAGGTGTCAAGAATGTTGTGACAGAAACTGGTGCTGGACAGTGGGGAAGTGCATTAGCCTTTGCATGCAGCATATTTGGCCTTGGTTGTGAGGTAGTGGACTATGAAGATTAAATTCATGAAGAATAATGCATTTGCTCATTCTAAGAGAAAGATGTCTTGAATTTTATTAACTTTCTATTATTCTTACATCTAACTGTGTGTCTAAATTAAGAAGTTATAATGCATGTTTGTTTACCATAGTTATCAAATGCGGATTGCGGCATCTCGCGGCCAACCCCAAAAAACGCTATAGCGTTATAGCGGGTTGTGGTTGCGGAAATAGCAGAATAGATATATGACAGAAATAATGACAAAAATAAACATTTTTTAAAGGAAGAGATAGCAGAAGTGACAGAGACTGACGCAGATAGACTAAAAAACCCTTAAATTTTATCTATTACACATTTTAATTTAGAACAAAATTGACATTTTGCCTTATGACAGCAATATGGCCGCAAATGCAATCGCAATGGCCGCTATTGTGTTCCGGTGTGGTGCGATTCGGTTTCTTGCGGCGCGGCTCGCGGCGCTATTGCGACGCAATTAACTACTATGCTGTTTACAACTAACTAGAAAAATGTAGTTGAAATTCCATCCAAGTAATTATGTGTTATGAAAGAAGGCATCAGAACTAGTGGTGATTGATCAATTCAAGACAATAATTAGAATTGTGCAAATGATTTCATTCTAGCTCTGAAGTTATAAAACCCATGAAACTATGATGTTTAGTTGAATAATTTGTGTAGGTGTGGCAAGTTCGTGCTTCTTATGATTCAAAACCATATAGAAGATTGATGATGCAGACATGGGGTGCAAAGGTACACTCATCTCCATCTATGATTACTGAGGCAGGTCAGAGAATGCTTCAAAAGGATCCATCAAGCCCAGGGAGTTTAGGCATTGCTATATCAGAAGCTGTTGAAGTTGCAGCAAAAAATCCTAATACCAAGTACTGCTTAGGGAGTGTACTCAATCATGTTTTACTCCACCAAAGTGTTATAGGAGAAGAGTGCCTTAAACAAATGGAAGCTATTGGAGAAACCCCAGATGTCATCATAGGATGTACTGGTGGTGGCTCCAACTTTGCAGGACTTAGTTTTCCATTCCTTAGAGAGAAACTAAATAAGAAAATTAACCCTGTTATAAGAGCAGTTGAACCTGCAGCATGTCCTTCTTTAACAAAAGGAGCATATATATATGATTATGGTGACACAGCTGGGATGACTCCATTGATGAAAATGCATACACTTGGGCATAACTTTATTCCGGATCCAATTCATGCTGGTAATTAATTGTTATGCTGAGAGAGTTTATCTCTTTTTTCTTTTTCTTTTTTTGGTACACTATCTCTTATTTATTAGTGGTATGTTTTGTATTAACATTTTTGCTTACTTGTAGGGGGTTTGCGTTACCATGGTATGGCACCATTGATCTCACATGTTTATGAGTTGGGCTTAATGGAAGCAATTGCAATTCCACAAAATGAATGTTTTCATGGTAATTCACATTTTCCTATGATTCATAACAATAAGCAAGTTTGGATACAATCATGCATTTTTTTCTTCTCTCTTATTTCACAAAAAGAGGGCAAGCATGATTAGTGGAAAAATTACTCCTTTGTGAGTGAAAGGTTATGAGTTCGAATCTAGGAACATGTATAAAGGCCACCTCACCCTCGCTAGTAGGGACTTAATGGAGAGTGATTTTGTTGAGATATATAGTCCCACAACTATATATCTTAACACGCCCATGAACAACTAATGTGGGACTATATATCTCAACACACCCCCTCACACGAGAGCCCAATAATGCAACAGGCCCAGCCTACCTGTGCTAAGAAATTCCACAAGAGAAAGTGGGGAACAGGCCCAGCCTACCTGTGCTAAGAAATTCCACAAGAGAAAGTGGGGAACGGCGAGGCTCTGATACCACGTAAAAAACCTTGGGATACACCACCCCAAAAGCTAGCTCAAAGGGTGGGAGTGCTCAAGGCCTTATAAAGACCACATTAGTTATTCATCCAACTAATGTGGGACTATATATCTCAACAGATTTTTTTTTCCTTAATCTTTTTTTGCTTTTTATTTGACTTCATTGGCTGAACTTAATTAGTTCGAAATAAAAGTGATGTTGATGTTGATGGTTACAGGTGCTATACAGTTTGCAAGGTCTGAAGGGTTGATACCAGCTCCTGAACCAACTCATGCCATAGCTGCAACCATTAGGGAAGCTCTTCATTGTAGAGAGACAGGAGAGGCCAAGGTTATTCTGACAGCAATGTGTGGACATGGCCATTTTGATCTGCCAGCTTATGAGAAGTATTTGCAAGGTAATATGGTTGACCTTTTATTCTCAGAGGACAAGTTGAAAGCTTCTTTGGCCAATGTTCCTCAAGTGACAATTTGAATTGTCCCATTTCTATTACAAAGACTTTGAGGAATAAGGAAAGCATGTTAGTGTTTTTTTTTTTTAATTTCAAATGTATGGTTCTCTGAACACAACCATGTATCTGATTTTGTTTTAATAATTAAAAGAGTTATCATCTGAAGATCGAATAAGGTAATCTTTAGATTGTGCAAATGATTAACTCTCTCTTACTCACACTTTAATTCCCAACTTGGTCATATTTAAGTTCTTAAAATCATAAAAACCAAATAAAAATTTAGGAATCTAAATTTGACTACGAATGGCTGCTATGGACCTCTAAAACTGTCTGGTATTATACTTCCAGGATAAATATTAGCATTATTTTAGTATATTTGAATTTTATTTTTCACATAATTCGTATTATGTCATACTTTCCAAAAAATTAAATAAGAGCCAAAACCCAAAAACGCTCATAGAAAGAAGGTATTTTAGAATACCTTTGAGGTTTGTAGTGGTTGATGGAATTTGCTTTTTTGTTGGTTTCGAACCGAGAACATGTGGATGGTAAGAACGACACCAAACCAACAAGCCACTCGAGTAAACAACAGCCCTTAGTACTAGAAGTATTATTTTACCTTTTTGTACACAAGGGCTAAATGATTTAATTTTCACCTTATTTTTTTGGTGAAATTTTTCGCGTTATTTTAAGAGAAGGGTGTATGTCACTTTAAAGGAGGTAAAGTTGTGTCATTTTAAGAGACAGAGAAAGAGATAATTAAAGGAGGATAGAGAGTTGATAAAAAAAAAGTGTGGGATCCACCTCTTTGTGAGAGTGAAAGGATATAAATTGTGTCATTTAAAATGATAAACACTTTTTCCTCATTTTAATATTGTGATCATGTTGCTATTTGTAGTTGTTGCTTTTCTTTTCTAAAGGTGGAGTTGGTCATTTCATTATCTATTAGGGCTCGTTTAGAGGTTGCTGATTTGTCTTGCCATCAATTAACCTTAAATTGGACCAAAAGTCTTAAATCTAGCCTCATTATCTTTTAACCAGTACTGCAATAGGGTTTTTTATTTTAATTTTGATCTAAAAAGACCTCTCATGTCAAAAATATTAGACACCTCATGTTATTTTAATGCTTTTAATTAAAAATTTGGTTAAAATGTAAAGACTTATTGAAAATGTTTTATGGGTTCATTTTTTCTGCAGTCAATATAGATAAGTTATCTATATTAAGACCAAAATGACGTCGTTTTGAAGCGAAAATTAAGATATTTTTGTAATTATAATTTATTTTAGGGTTATAATAGTCTTTCTTATTATAATTTTTTAACTTTTCAATTCAAAATGACATTATTTTGAAAGTGAATATAGATAACTTATCTAAATTGACCGTACAAACGTTAAACTCATGTTTAATACATAGAGGAATCTTATTTGTCCAATTTTATGACCACTTTCTTATAAGCCATCACCTGTAAAAATTAATGATGACGCTAGGTGCAAGTAAGTGAAATCTTCTTAATTGGTAAAAAAAAATTCACCTGATTGGTCAATGAGCCTCCTTTTTCTAATAATTGTCTACTATTATTTATTTATTTTTCTGATCTTTTCCTTTGCAAGTTAACGAGTGTTATGTTATTATTTAACATTAAAAAAAAAACGAAAACCCTATTATATTGGCGAAGCTCTCATTCAATTGCAACCAAAATTATAGAAACCTTTTGTAGAAATTGCATTGATTAAATAGGTGATAATTGTTCAAATAAAACACAGCTCGATTGATGCAGTACTGAAATGGAAACTCACTATTTATTTAAAAAAAAAAAATGCTTACTACCAATAATCAAGATGTATAAGAACGAAATCAGTTAAATTGTGCATTACCATTTATTTTATGCAATGTTGAAATACATATTTGTCCAGTTTGATAATCAATGAATTATTCCATGCCTAGTGAATACTTAGAATTAACTAAATACTATGACCATTTTTTAATTTTTTGGGTTTAAGAAACTTGAATCAATAATTTTAAATCTATGATATCTCTCTTGTAGACCAGTAAAAGATAACGATGAGGATGAGACATGAGTAAATAAGTTTTTTATTATTATTACTTGGTATTATTTTTATCTGATTAGTTACTAAGCCTGCTTTGCTAACAATTATTTATTTTTATTTATTTATTTTGGTTGACGAGTGTTATATTATTATTTCATACTTTAAAAAAGGGGAAAAATAAGTCTGAAAAACATTTAAAAGAGAGATATATTCTATTTAACTTAATAATTTGTTGCAATCAGCACCAGTATATTCTGCACAGATGCTTCGTGGTTGTAAATAGTATATGAAATTTTGTGATTTTTATAACCTTAATGTAATCATAAAAGCCTTTAGAGGATATAAACATGCGGCAATTTTGTTTTCTTCATTCAATCAATATGATATTCTCTCTAATTTTTACACTTAGAACAGTAATAGAACTCAAAGAGAAAATGAGAGAAAGAAAATTAAAAGACTCTTTTTGTTATTCATCCAAAAGTAAAGTACATATACATAGTCTATCCAAGCTAACGTCAGAGAGAACATTGAAAAATAGAATTAAAGCAATTAAACTAGTTCTAAAGTAACTAACCGTTACAATAGTTACAAGGTAACTAACTATTAAAAATAAAACTCCCCCTCAAGATGGAGTGTGTATATCAATCACAGCCATCTTGGACAGAAGTGAAAACAAGGATGAAAATGGCAGTGGCTTGGTGAACACATCAGCCAATTGATGTTGAGAACGAATGGGCATTAATCGAATAAGACCAGAGGATACTTGATCACGGACAAAATGACAATCTATTTCAATATGCTTTGTTCGTTCATGGAAGGTTGGATTAGAAGCAATGTGGACTGCTGCTTGATTATCACAAAACATTAGAGCCGGAGGTGGACTACAAACATTAAGGTCCTGCAATAACTGTGACAGCCAATGAAGTTCTGCAGCAGTGGAAGCCATTGCTCTATATTCAGATTCAGCTGAAGATCTAGAGATAGTTGTTTGTTTCTTGGACTTCCAAGATATCAATGAATCCTCAAGAAAAACGCAAAAACCAGTTACCGACTTTCTTGAGTCCGGACATGCAGCCCAATCTGCATCAGTAAAGGCTGTGAGCTGTAATGATGTAGATGATGAAAACAAAAGCCCCTGTCCAGGTTTGCTTTTAAGGTATCTAAGCAAGTGATGAGCTGCTTGTAAGTGTGGTGTTCTAGGCTGAGATACAAACTGACTCAATTTGTGAACAGCAAATGTAATATCAGGCCTAGAAAGAGTTAAGTATAACAACCTTCCAACCAACCTGCGATATTGAGAAGGGTCAGTTAGAA
This sequence comes from Gastrolobium villosum, assembly GCA_032173675.1. Classification (NCBI taxonomy): domain Eukaryota; kingdom Viridiplantae; phylum Streptophyta; class Magnoliopsida; order Fabales; family Fabaceae; genus Gastrolobium; species Gastrolobium villosum. The sequence goes on from JAVKPL010004370.1 coordinate 36,997, forward strand.
GATCACCATCAGTGCCATTGAGTTGTGACTTGTGTTCCATAGGTACAGCAGCTGGCTTAGAAGCAAGAAATCCTGTATCTTCTAATAATTGAAGAGTATAATGTCTTTGAGATAATACTATGCCTTTGCTACTTCTAGCAATTTCAAGTCCTAAGAAGTATTTTAAGGTACCTAAATTTTTGAGCTTGAATTGTGAATGCAGAAACTGCTTTAAAGTTTCAATTACTTCAGATGATGGACCTGTAATGATGATGTCATCCACATAAACTAAAAGGGCAACAAAAGATGAACCAGTTCCTTTTGTAAAAAGGGAGTAATCTGATTTGGACTGCTTAAATCCATGACTTAAGAGGGCAGCACTGAATTTTGAATTCCACTGTCTTGATGCTTGTCTAAGTCCATAAAGAGCTTTATGTAAACGACATACAGGTTTGTTACCAGGTGCCAAATGCTCCCCCTCAACTTTATAACCAAGAGGTAAGTCCATGTAAACCTCTTCAAACAAGTCACCATTTAGAAACGCATTATTTACATCCAATTGATGTAGAATCCAGCCTTGTGAAGAAGCAACAGCCAATAAGGTCTTGACTGACTAATTTTGCAACTGGGGAAAAAGTATCAATAAAATCCACTCCTTCTTGTTGAGTATATCCCTTGGCCACCAAGCGGGCTTTATGCCTCTCGATTGACCCATCAAATTTGAATTTAACCTTGTAAATCCAGCGACATCCAATTGTGTGTTTTCCAGGAGGTAGAGAAACAATGGACCATGTATTATTCTCTTCCATAGCTTGCAACTCAGCTTTCATGGCTTCACGCCATTCTGGAACAACAACTGCTTGATGATAAAATTGAGGCTCAAAGTGTGATGAGACATTAAGAGTGAAGTTTCTATGCATAGGAGACAATGTGTCATATGAGATTACCGAAGATAAAGGATAAGGAATGGAAGTGTTGGCAGTAGGTGAATGATGAAGAAGATTACAATGATATTCTTGAAGATATCTAGGACACCTGGATACACGGCTGGACCTCCTAGAAATCAAAGATTCTTGTACATGTTCAGATTGTTGGCCGTTTGCTTGAATAGCCTCCACATCTGAAATTGAGTGTGATACAGGTTGTTGTAAAACATATGGCTGTGTAGAATCAGCCTCTGGTTCTGAACAAGGAGTAGATGTAATAACATTGGGGAGTGCTAAATCCGGAAAAGGATCCATCAGAGTGAATTGAGAAGTTTCACCATGATAAGGAAATATTTTCTCATGGAATATTACATCACGAGATATGAAGATTTGTTTACTAACCAAGTCAAGTAGCTTGTAGCCTTTCATACACGGGGGATAGCCTAGAAAGACACACGTGCGGGCTCTTGGATGAAACTTGCTGCGATGGGCAGACAAACTAGAGGCAAACACCAAACATCCAAAAACTCTTAAGCTTGAATAGTCAAACTCCTTTTGATACAGCAGATTGTAAGGAGCTTTATGCTGAAGTCTAGACGAAACAGTCCTGTTAATCAGAAAAACAGCAGTCAGAATGCAATCTGTCCAAAATGAAACAGGTACCCGCGACTGAAAGAACAAGGCTCTTGCAACATTCAAGATGTGTTGATGTTTCCGTTCAACTACAGAGTTCTGTTGAGGAGTCTCCACGCATGAATATTGATGAAGAACTCCAAGCTGACTGAAGAAATCATCAAACTTTAGCTCTTTAGCATTATCAGATCGAAAAGTCTTAATTTTTCTGCCAAACTGAGTAGATATCATGCTAAAAAATTTGGGAATTATGGTTGAAACTTCAGATTTGTGTTTCAGCAAATAAACCCATGTAAAACGGGTGCAATCATCCACCAAAGTTACAAAAAAACGATGACCAGTGTAAGAAATTGTATGATATGGACCCCATATATCACAATGTATTAAATCAAACGGTGAGTCAGCAATTTTGTTGTGAGAAACAAACGGAAGTCTACGCTGTTTAGCTAATGGACAGATATAACATGTGGCTTTATTATTTCTATGTAAATCTGAACAATGAAGTTGGTCTTTCATATGATTCAAACAATTATTGGATAAATGGCCTAATCTATGATGCCAAATATCACTAGATACAGTATTCACAATGGCAGAATGCAATATTTGTGTATTGTCCTGAGTATGCAGTACATAGAGTCCCTCCAGCTTGTCACCCTTGCCAATCATCTTCCTGGTGTTGATATGCTGGATTGTAAAATTATCAGAAAAAAAATTGAGCATGAGTTGAGAGTTATTGGTAAGAGCACTAACTGACAACAAGTTAAACTTGAATTGTGGAACATAGAGAACATCTGTGATCAATAAGTGTGGAGTGAGTTGAATATCTCCAATTTGATGTACGGGTATTGAAATATGATTAGGTAGTGTGACTGTAAAACCATGAATTGGTCGTAACGACTGGAAATTCTGAGCATGATTGCATATATGTCTAGATGCACCAGAGTCCACTATCCATACAGTAGATGTAGAAAACACTGGATTGACTAAAACTGATGAACAAATACCTGTAGGTGAAGGAGAGAAGGAACTATCAGCAGATGAAGAGGCTTTAGTGGCCATATGGCTAGACAACAGAGTTAATAACTGTTTGCATTTATTTGGATCCAGGTCCTGCAGAAAGGTAGTAATGGTATCTGTAGGAAGAGCACCAGGCATATCAGTCTTCTGTTGAAGAGATACTTGATTAGTAAGGACCATATTTGTCTTCGCAGGATTGGCCTTTTGTTTATGTTTGAAACCCGGAGGATACCCATGTAGTTTGTAGCATTTTTCAATAGTATGCCCATGATACTGACAATGAGTACAAAACGGACGATCCTTGCGAGCCCCTTTGACAAAAGCATCATTTTTAACAGCAAAAGCCAGCGTGTTTGTTGAATTGTTGGTTGAAATAGACTGACCAGTCACGTGACGTTGCCTTTCTTCTTGATTAACCAAAGAAAACACCTTATTGATGGAGGGAAGAGGATCAGATAAGAGAAGCTGACCACGAACTTGAGAAAATGACTCATTCAACCCCATAAGGAAGGCCATGATATACTCCATTTGATAGTAATCTGCCAGTTTACGGACACCACCACAAGTGCATGCACCACATGTGCAAGACGGACGAAAGTTGCTGAGTTCTTCCCATATGGACTTCAGCTTTGTAAAATAGACACTGACAGAATTTTGCTCTTGAGATAAACTGATCAAATCTCTACGCAATTGAAAAATCCTAGGTCCATTGCTTTGCTGGAAACGATCTTTAAGATCATTCCATATTTCAGATGCAGATTCTGAGTATAGAATACTCGCAGAGATCTCCTTTGTCACGGAGTTTAAAATCCAAGAAATAACTATGTCATTGTTACATTTCCATGAACGAAACAGAGGAGAATTCGTACCTGAAGGCTTCTTAATGGTGCCATCTATGAACCCTAACTTGTTCTTGACGGAGAGGGCAATGAGCATCGATCGACTCCAAGAAGCATAATTGTCTCCTGAAAGTGGTTGTGAAACGAGAACCAAACCCGGACTATCGGAGTGATGAAGAAAGTATGGATTCGAAGATTCATCAGTGTCAGATCCAACATTCGACGACGCCATATTCAAGAGTTGAAGAAAGAAAAAAAAAAAGGCAGGTTAGGGTTCTGGATTAAGAACCACAAAACCAATCGATTGAAAAGAAATCAGAGAAGCGAGGGAAAAACGGTGAGAAAATTTTCTCCTGATACCATTTTACACTTAGAACAGTAATAGAACTCAAAGAGAAAATGAGAAAAATTAGAGAAAGAAAACTAAAAGACTCTTTTTGTTATTCATCCAAAAGTAAAGTACATATATATAGTCTATCCAAGCTAACGTCAGAGAGAACATTGAAAAATAGAATTAAAGCAATTAAACTAGTTCTAAAGTAACTAACCGTTACAATAGTTACAAGGTAACTGACTATTAAAAATAAAACTAATGTATATCTAAAAAAGCAGAAGAGTTTGACACACAGAATTGCTTTTGCACCTTGTGCTATAAGAATTGCTTTCTCATAAGTATGCTATAAGTATGCTTTCTATGTATCAAACTCCTATGCTTTTTTATAATAATAGTATGCATTTTGTTTGATGCAGATGTCGTAATAGAAGCAATAAATTGGCACTGCTTCAAAAAACTACTTTTGCATTGAACATAAATGGCATGTGTTAGCATCCATTCCGGTTTCTTCCTCAGATGTGTTCTGTCACAAGAAGCATCAATTTATATATGCTAGATATACTCAAAAGAGTAGTACTCAGACATATCAAGGTAATAGAAAACACTAGAAGATGGTGTACTAACCTGAATAAATTGCTTTCTCAGACTCATAATGTGTTCTTTTATTTGATTACTAGTGAAAATCTCAGTTAAGGAAACAATATTAACTGTTGCATTTGAGAACTTTTTTTCCTTTTGTTGATCAGTTAAGAGTATGCATATTGGGGTCCGGCTCATCTAACATATTAACATGAGAATATATACAAAAAATAGGAGATTCTGTCTGTTCCTGCAATTTTGGAAAAGCTTCAAAAGAATAAGGTTTGACCATCTCATGAGTCCAGTTATCAGAACTTCTGTTATCAACTAAAGAGACACTAAAAGCTGATTCCAATTTTGGTCTCTTGGGTGGTGGTAGCTTGGCTTCAGAATTACCACAAGGGGCACGCTTATTTCTTGGAACAAAATCCATAATCATGTTATTTGGAAATTCCAAATGATGATGAAGATTGCATGAACTTACATTTTCAGATCCATCCAAACTCAAAAGACCTGCCGAGCATTCTGAAGTGAGTAGTTTATCCCTATCGAGATGTCTTGTAGGCAATTGAGGCTGTTTCAATGGTTTTTTCCCTAACATTTGACATCAATGTTCACCTTGATCAGCAAAGCATGAACTAGGCTGGGCCATAGAAGCTTTACCACGAAGCTCATATTGCTGCCTATGATGTTTGAAACTTTGTTGAAAATCCAACTTCTGGGGTTGACATTGCCTTATATCTCCAAGGCTTGAACTAGAGGTCAGGACGGGAAAAAGATTGGAAACATCTGAAATTTCCCTTGACAGATGTTGAGATTGCAGCAAATTTGTAGATTCAGATTGGAGGGATTTTCCCTCATGCAACATGAGATTAATAAATCCCTTTAACATATCCATCTCCCATGCCAAAGTAGTCAATCAAATGGGTAAACACTACATTATTGAAAGTAAAAATAATGTAGCAGAAAAGGGAAAACAAAAGCAAAAGTGCGCATACACGCACTGAACTTAGAAATAAATCAAAAACTTATACAAACATATAATCATTTGCATGCTGCTTAGGAAATAAGGAACAATTTGATTTGGAGCTAGCTTCCAGATTGCGTACCCCATCAGACACAAGAAAGTCAGAAAACAAATCCATATCACTACATGTTTTGTTATAAATAACAAAACTGATTATTTTGGTATATTTGAATTTTATTTTTCACACAATTGGTATTATTTCAAACTTTTCAAAAAATTAAATAAGAGCCAAAACCCAAAAACGCTCATAGAAAAAAAGGTATTTTAGAATACCTTTGAGGTTTGTAGCGGTTCATGGAATTTGAATGCTTTTTGTTGGTTTCGGAACCGAGAACATGTGGATGGTAAGAATGACACCAAACCAACAAGCCACTCGAGAAAACAACCGCCATTAGCACTAGAAGTATTATTTTACATTTTTGTACACAAGGGGTAAATCCTCGTACTATTGATTTTATTTTCACGTTATTTTAATATTGTAATTATGTTGCTATTTGTAGTTGTTGCTTTTCTTTTCAAAAGGTGGAGTTGGTCATTTCATTATCTATTAAGGCTCATTTAGGAGCTAATATAATATAATGTCATCCGGACCAATGCACCCCCCTGAGAGAGTGGGGGAAGGAGAGAGGAGAGAGAGAGAGAATGGCACTAGGGAGTAAGTTTCCCTCATTTAGAGGTTGCCGATTTGTCTTTACATATTTAATTTAAGGGTTTATATCTATTATTTAACATGACCAGCAAAAATTTCCTACACTCACAACATTTTGTGGGGTCCACAGCAAAAAAAAAACTCTGACACGCAAAATGAATCTCTATAACATAATACAAATATTTTTCCTACAACATAACTCTTATAAAACCCTTAACATATTTTTAAGGGTTTTATAAGAGTTATGTTGTAGGAAAAGTGATTGTATTATGTTATAGAGATTCGTTTTGCGTGCCGAAGTTTTTTTTTTTGCTGCGGGCCCCACAAAATGTTGTGTGTGTAGGAAAATTTTTGTGGTCATTTTAAATGATAGATAATAAACCCTATTTTTTAATCAATGCAAAAGTTTACTCACTTAGATTTTCATCCAAACGTATAGTATCATTGGCGAAGCTCTCGTTCAATTGCAACCAAAATTATACAGGAACAGTGACCAAAGTGTCACTGTTGACAAAAAAAATTATCAAACTGCCACGTAACAGTAAATTTTGTCAAAATGTCACGTGGCATATTTCGCTACATTGTGTAGCGAAATATGTGTGCAAATAATTCGCTACACAGTGTAGCGAAATATGCCACGTCAGAACCAAAAAATGTCATGTGTCAAAATTGTTGAAATTCGTTACCCTATGTAGCGAATTTCAACAATTTTGACACATGACACTTCTTGGTTCTGAGCATTCTGAAGTAGCATATTTTGCTACACTGTGTAGCGAATTACTTTGACAAAATTTACTGTTCGCGTGACAGTCTGATAATTTTTTTTGCCAACAGTGACAAAATGATCACTGTTCCAATTATAGAAACCTTTTGTAGAAATTGCATTGATTAACAAGGTGATAATTGTTCAAATAAAACACAGCTCGATTGATGCAGTACTGAAATGGAAACTCACTATTTATTAAAAAAAAATTGCTTACCAATAATCAAGATATGATAAGAACGAAATCAGTTAAATTGTGCATTACCATTTATTTTATGCAATGTTGAAATACATATTTGTCCAGTTTGATAATCAATGAATTATTCCATGCCTAGTGAATACTCAGAAAAATATTGAATTAACTAAATACTATGACCATTTTTTAATTTTTTGTGTTCAAACTTAAAATTATTAGGTTTTAAGAAACTTGAATCAATAATTTTAAATCTATGATATCTCCCTTATAGACCAGTAAAATATAATGATGAGGATGAGGCATGAGTAAATAAGTTTATTATTACTATTACTTGGTATTATTTTTGGGTTTTCATTTCCTCCTTTTAACATAACACAACAAACTTTCATACACACACAATATTTTCCTTTAACATAACACAACAAACTTTCCTACACACACAATATTTTGTGGGGCCCACACATTTAAAAAAAAATATGGCACGCAAAACGAATCTCCATAACATTACAGAATCACTTTTCCTACAACATAATAAACATAAAACCGATTATTTTTATCTGATTAGTCACTAATTTTGGTTGACGAGTGTTATATTATTATTTAATTACTTTAGAAAAAGGGAAAAATAAGTCTGAAAAACATTTAAAAAGAGAGATATTTTAGAATACCTCTTTAATATATCAAGGTTGAGAAAGATCTTTACGCTAGTTTCGAACCGAGTACTCATGAGTTTATCATATACAATAAACCAACAAGCCACTCGAGAAACTTGCAGCCATTTGTACTAGATATATTGATTTGTTGCAATCAGCACTTCTGTCGCTTACCAGTATATTCTGCACAGATGCTTCATGCTTGTAAATAGTATATGAAATTTTGTGATTTTTATAACCTTAATGTAATCATAAAAGCCTTTAGACGATATAAACATGGGGCAATTTTGTTTTCTTCATTCAATCAATATGATATTCTGATAAAATAAACTATTTGAACAAGAAAACAACCAGATCTGATGATAAAATGGAAGAAACAAAATACTATTTCAACGGCAATTTCAAGAGACACCGGCAACTCCAGAGACAATTTGAGGAAGGAAGAAGAAGTTTGTTACAGATATTTTCGATAAAAAGGTCCCTAATGGATCTTTCCCCTTTAATAAGCATGACTAAGAGTAAATGAAAAATAACTGAATGTAAAAACACCCTATGGGCTGCAATATCCTGGCCCATTATTCCTTCTCCTATACTTAAGAAGTCTTCGGGCTTATGGTAATACTAAGCCCGCTTCTAGTAGCTTCTTGCACAGCTCCCTCAGCCACGCGTCGAAGTGACAAAGTCATTGAGCCAATGAGGTTTTCTTTTTACTCTTTCTCCACCTCTTCTCACCTCATCTCCATCTCTCTCTATATCAATAGGGCACATCTCCACCATATCATCAGAAGCCATGTTGATGTTCGTATCAATTCCCTCCTTGCTTGAAGAAGCGATCTTGTCCTCAAGATCAAAGCTTGGCGAAATTCCGTGGAAGTGACCCAAGTGGCATCCTCAAGCGGCAAACTCTCCCATTAGACCAAAAGTTGCAAAATTTCCTCCGTTCCATGTTTCTTTATGCGAGTCCGTAGCACAGCAACCGGCCGAACGACGGGGTGGTTATCCCAGCTAACCGGTGTAAGCGGATCTGGGTGAAATGTGGTATTTTGGCGAAAGGCTTTGAGAAGGGACACGTGAAAGACCGGGTGGATCCTGGAGTGATCTGGCAGATCCAGGCGATATGCTACGGGTCCCACGCGTTCCGTGATGGGGAAAGGCCCATAGAAGCGTCGACGCAACTTGGAGAAGGACTGATTGCGTACGGACTGTTGGCGGTAGGGTTGGAGTTTCACCAGAACATGATCCCCAACGGTAAACTGAACATCCCTCCTTTTCTTATCTACTTGAGCTTTCATGCGTTGTTGTGTGCGTTGTAAGTTTTCCCTGAGGCGGCATAAGAGTTCATCTCTCTGAATCAACAGTGATTCCACGGCCTCCACGGGTGTAGTGGCACCATCATAGGGCTGGATATTGGGGGGAGGTCGTCCATAGACCACCTGAAAAGGGGAAACACCAAGAGAAGAGTGGTAGGCAGAGTTATAAGAGAACTCAGCCCATGGTAAAAATTGAACCCACTGCTTTGGGGATTCCATAGTATAGCACCGTAAGTATTGTTCTAATCCCCTGTTGGTGACTTCGGTTTGCCCATCTGTTTCAGGGTGATTTGCTATACTATAACAAAGCTTAGTGCCACTCAACCTTGCTAATTCAGCCCAAAATTTACTGACAAATATACGGTCCCGATCCGACACAATTGAGCGGGGAATACCATGTAGCCGGTATATATTGTCCACAAACACAGAGGCTACCTTCGTGGCTGTAAAATTAGAGGGAAGAGCTACAAAGTGAGCATATTTGGACAGTCTATCCACAACCACCATGATTGCTGTCTTGCCATCTGAGTTTGGTAGCCCAATAATGAAGTCCATTGATAAATCCTCCCAAATGGCTTGAGGTATTTTCAAAGGTTGAAGAAGTCCAGCCGGCGACAGAGGTTGATATTTAGTTACCTGGCAAACTGGACATGTTCTTATGAACTCTTGAACATCATGTCTCAAATTCGGCCAAAAATATATGGGCATAACCCTGTGCAGAGTCCGCTTCACCCCACCATGCCCTCTAACCAAGGATGAATGAAATTCATGGAGGATAGTTATCCGTAACTCAGAAGTGGAGGCAACTACTATTCAGCCCTTAAAAAAGATGAGCCCTTCATGCCAAGAATAGTTTTCATAACCAGGTCTGTTCTTCTCTATGTGTTCTTTCAGCTGCCTTAATTCTGTATTTGTTTGAACCTCACCTTTTAGCTGTTCTAACAGGTTATTAGTCAAAGTGGTGATAGTCATCACACACCCCATGTTGTCCTCTACCTGTAATTCGTCATTCGGCCTCCGATAAAGGGCATCGGCCACCTTATTTCCAGCACCCGGATAGTATTCAATGGTGTAATCGAATCCAAGGAGTTTGACCAAGAACCTTTGCTGCTCTGGGGTTTGTATTACTTGCCCCATCATTTCGCGTATACTTTTTTGGTCAGTGCGTATTGTGAAAGGTCCCCCCAGGAGGTATTGTCTCCATTTAGAAACCCCTTCAGTAATCGCAAACATCTCCCTGACATAAGTGGAGGCCTGCTTTATCTTGGGATTCAGTTTCTTGCTAAAATAAGCAATGGGCCCGTTGTCTTGGCTTAATACTGCTCCAATTCCCACTCCGGATGCATCAGTGTACAAAAGTCTTAGTGAAATCCGGAAGTGCTAATATGGGAGGGTTTGACAGAACCCTCTTTAATTCCAACAATGCTCCTTCGGCCTCACCATCCCACCTAAAGGCATCTTTTCTTAATAAGGCAGTCAGGGGGGCTGCAATTTGGGAAAAACCGCGAAAAAATTTGCGGTAGTATCCGGCCAAACCTAGGAAGCCTCTCAACTGTTTCAAAGTGGTAGGTGATTTCCATTCCATTATTGCTTGTATTTTCCCTGTGTCGGGTCGAACACCTTGGGCATCCACTATATGCCTTAAGTAGTCTACCTCAGCCTTACCAAAAGAACATTTTGACCTCTTGGCATACAGTTGGTGTTTGCGGAGGCATTCCAGAACTTGTCTAAGATGTGCAGCATGGTCCCACTCTGATTTACTGTAAACCAGAATATCATCAAAGAAAACAATTACAAATTTACGTAAAAACTCCTGCAATACCGAGTTCATGATGCCCTGAAACGTGGCTGGGGCATTGGTGAGCCCAAAGGGCATTACCACAAATTCATAATGTCTTTGGTGTGTCCGAAAGGCTGTTTTGTAAATGTCTTGGGGTTCCATCCTAATTTGATGATATCCGGAACGTAAATCCAGCTTAGAAAACATCACAGCCCCTGCAAGCTCATCCAACATCTCATCGAGAGTTGGAATGGGAAATCTGTTGGGTATAGTGACCTGGTTTAAGGCCCTATAGTCAACACAAAATCTCCATGTCCCGTCTTTTTTTTCACTAATAGGACTGGTGAAGAAAAAGGACTCAAACTGGGTCTAATTATTCCCGAATCTAGCATATCTTTCACCATTTTTTCTATTTCATTTTTTTGAAAATATGGATACCTGTAAGGTCTCACATTTACTGCTTTTGTGTCCTGCTGTAGGTGAATCTGGTGGTCCTCCACTTGAGTGGGTGGTAATTGTTGTGGGCTGTCAAATACATCTTCATATTCCTGCAGTATCTGTTGGATTATAGGGCTGTGGTAATCCTCACTGTTCAACTCTTGTGGTGTATCCTGTGAAATGGCCTGCAGCTGATAGTAGGTGGCTACTGAATCGGAATTAGTGAGCCAGCGAAGTTGATGCAACTCTATATTCTGAACCTGTATGTGTGGTTCACCTTATAGTTCAACCAGTTGCCCATCTCTCACAAACTTCAATTGCAAGCTACTATAATTCGTGGTAATATCCCCAAGCTCAGCTAACCATTGAACACCCAGTACTACTTCTGCCCCTTGAATGGGCAGAACAAACAGGTCTGCAGAAAATAGTTGTCCTTGTAAATCCAATTCTACTCCTCTACAAACACCTTTGCACCCTAGACTCTCCCCACTACCGACCAGCACCTTGAATGGGGAAATGGGTTCCACTTCTAACCCCAAAAACTTCACCATTCTCTATTGTACAAAGTTGTGTGTTGACCCTCCATCAACTAGAACCTGCACTGAGTGTTTATTAATTACCCCCTTCAATCGTAGAGTGCTGGAGGAGTATTGCCCAGCCATGGCATGAAGACTAATTCCAGGTATGTCAGTATCACCTCCTATCTTCTCGTTATTAATTTCTAAGTCCTTTTCTGTCTCATCTTCTTCCTCATCTTGTATCAGTAGCAATAACACTTGCCCTTTGCAAACGTGAGTTCTGCTTAATTTTTCATCACAATAGTAGCATAATCCCTTTTCCCTTTTCTCCATCATTTCGGCAGCGGATAACCTCTTAATGGGTATGTTGTTCTTATGTGCCATTGTGTTTGGCAGGGCTCCCCGTGCTGGAGTTGGCAGTAGTCCAGCTTGATTTGTCACGTTGGAATTGGTGAAATTTCTTTGGGTCCCAAAACGTGGTGCACTCCTATCATTCAACTTGTCTTCTACAACTTTGGCCAAGCTAATAGCATCCTCCAATGATTCACGCAAATGTAACCTGACTTCCTTCCGAATCTCTGTTTTAAGGCCCGATTCAAAATAACTTTGTAAGGTGATGTCATCAATCCCTATGACTTGATTGATAGTTGCTCAAATGATTTTTGGTACACCTCCACTGTTGAATGCTGCATTAACCGCCCTAACTCTCCTCTTAGGTCCCTGTATTTGGAAGGTCCGAACCTGGATAGACATTCATCCAGGAGATTGTTTTTCACTGATGAGCGAGTTCCCTCCGTCATCTCTATTTACGGAAGTTTCTCTCAATGAAAGCACCAAATTGATAGAATAAACTATCTGAACAAGAAAACAACCAGATCTGATGACAAAATGGAAGAAACAAAATACTATTTCAACGGCAATTTCGAGAGACGCCAGCAACTCCAAAGACAATTTGAGGAAGGAAGAAGAAGTTTGTTACAGATATTTTCGATAAAAAGGTCCCTAATGGATCCTTCCCCTTTAATAAGCATGACTAAGAGTAAATGAAAAATAACTGAATGTAAAAACACCCTATGGGCTGCAATATCCTGGCCCATTATTCCTTCTCCTATACTTAAGAAGTCTTTGGGCTTATGGTAATACTAAGCCCACTTCTAGTAGCTTCTTGCACAGCTCCCTCAGCCACGCGTCGAAGTGACAAAGTCACTGAGCCAACCAGGTTTTCTTTTTACTCTTTCTCCACCTCTTCTCACCTCTTCTCACCTCATCTCCATCTCTCTCTGTATCAATAGGGCACATCTCCACCATATCATCAGAAGCCATGTTGATGTTCGTATCATATTCTCTCAGTATTCATATTTTTAATGAAGTTTTAAATTGACTTTAGGACCATTCTCTCAATTTTCATGACCTCGAATTTTTAGAGGTTTTAGATTGACTTTTTATGACTAACCTGGCCAATTTTGGTGTGAGGATTTTTTTCTACTGTAAAAAGCAAGTTCTCTTTATGAGTTTGGATTCTTTGATGGTTCTTACTTGAATATATTTTAATGCAGGTTCGAAAAGCATACTTTGAATCAGCTGATTATTTAAAAGTTGTATTCAAAAGCCCTTTTTGTGAGTTTAACATTGATTTTCTTTGTAAACATTACTCAGTGTAAGTGATTCGTAAACGGTCTACGGTCACATTAAGTTTTTTTAAAAAAAAAAAAATTGTTTAAAAAACATGTTATAGGTTTATTTTTACAAAGTCTAACCTTATTTAAATAAATTAAATAATAATTAAAATAATGACATTAAAAATATTTTTATTTTAAGGGGTGATTTAATCATAATGGTTTGTTAACCTCATATTTTTTAATTACGATTATTTTTATTTTTTTTATAACAATTACGATTATTTTAACTTAGACAATTTGATGATCCAAAACTTATCCGAATTCATCATAAAGTTTGTGATAAATAAAAATGAAAATATTAAAACTATTTTTAAAAGGGAAACTTAGTTGTGACCATTTGTTAACTACACTTTTTTTTTCGTTTGTATCATTGTAAAGATTACAGCTTGATGATCCAAAGTTTGTTTAAATTTAATTGTAAATCTTGTATTATTATAATAATGTTAAAATTAATTTATTTCCAAGGTGACAGTTTATCCATGACACAGTTTATTGACCCCATGATTTTTATCAAGAGACAGGTTGACGATCAAAGCCTACCTAAGTTTATTTTAAATTTTGTGTTAATATAATCAGGGTTTATTTTTTCTGTAGTTAATGCAGATAAGTTATTAAACCTAATACAACATCGTTTTGGGGCGGAAATCATGGTATTTTTATGATTTTAATTTATTTCAAGGATATAATAGTCTTTATAATAATATTTTTCCCATTTATCTGCTTTAATTGCAGAAATATTTTTCCCATATAATAATATTAAAATTTATTTATTTATGATGGGAAGTTTAGTCGGCTAATTAGCCCTCTCTTTTTTCATTTAGAGTGATTTAAGCTGTTACTTACAATTTCAATGCATTCAAATTCAATCAACAATTAATATACAAAAAAAAAAAAAAACAATCAACAAATTTAAATAAAATTACATTTTTAGAAAGATTTAATTTAACTTACTCACAAGACCTGATATAATTTTGAATTTATCAGGGAACACGTTGAAACAATATTCTTCTCATCAAATTAATATTATTATTTTTTTATAAAGTAGTCTCTCTTATAAATAACTAGTGTATTACCCGCGATCCACGGGGAGGGGGGGAATCGGTTTGTTTGGCGTGGTGGGCCGGCCCTCCGGGCCGAGTCCATTTTGTCATTTCTAACTATTAGCATTTTATATCAGCATGTAATGGATTTCTATATTTATCCTGTGGTCATTCCAAAATATATCGCTATACTTTCGCTTGTCCTATGGTTATTCCAAAATATATCACTATACTTTAGCTTGTCTTGTCGTCATTAAAAATTTATAAAGTTTGACTCTGCTTCTTTCAGTATTTCTCAGAGATGGACTTTCATTTATTACACTCAGATTTATAAAATGATAATAAATAATTATTTTGTGCAAGAATTTGTGTTGTTAGTATTTGAAATTTTACAAATTTATATTTACAAAAATTAAAATCAGATTTAGGGATTTAATTATAAAAGGAGAAGGATGAAATTTTAATTTAATTATAAAAATGTGTTGGCAGGCGGGTCGAGCAGGCCCTTCGGGACAAGCCCAGTTTTTTACCTTTAATTATCAGCATTTTATGTAAATAATTATTTTTATGCAAGGATTAGTGTCCTTACTATTTTGAATTTTACAAATTTGCATTTACAAAATTTGAAATTAGATTTATGAATTTTTTTTATTTTATTTTTTGGTAAGCAGATTTATGAATTTAATTATAAATGAAGAAGTATGAAATTTTAATTTAATTATAAAAATAAGTTGGTGGGTCGGCCCTCCGGGCCGAGCCTAGTTTTCCACCTCTAACTATCAGCATGTAATAGGTTTTTGCAATGTTGTTAAGATCGCGTGCAAAAACGTAGGATCGGACGATCCTATGATCTTTTTCCTTCAAGCGATCTGAATCGTGTATAAGATCGTTCTCTTCTCAAATCGCTTAGAATCGATGAGTAAAAGCGTGAAATCGATGGGATCGTCCGATCCCACCGTCCCAATGAGTTACCTAAAAAACACATATGTGCATACATGTAGTGAAATAGAGGGGAAGAGAAGAAAAAATAATATTTCGTGAGAGCTGGGTTAAAGGAATCAGCGCGTGAGGAGGAAAATTTTAGATCTGCTAGGGTTTTGGCTTGATTTTCTTCGGATCTAGGTGGCGATGGTGGAGAGAGGAGGTAATTCCCCAATTTCTGAGAAGGATGGCACTAGAGGGAGAGAACCTAAGAAGGCGAAAGGTGAAGGAATTTTGGATCTGGTTATGCAGGAATCTTCTCCGGTAGTGGGCGCTACGGAGGCGGAGGAAATGGCGACGGAGCTTTACCCGGAGGTCTCTGAGGGGACGGGGAAGGAAGATGAGATGCTTAGGGAGCCTAGGAAGCTGGTTTCTTATAAGGATCAGCTTCTTAGGGTTAATGGTGTGTGAGACGCTCACCAGGGTTTTGAAGAGGACGATTGGCTGGCAGAGAGTAGAAGGGACGAACTGGATGAAGAGGAGGCCATCAAAGCGTACGAACAGACGCAGGAGGATGACCCCCTGAATCCTTATTTTTAGTTTGATATACTGGAGAAATTGGAACAGTGTAAGAGATGGAAGTCGACGTTGATTGTCAATCTGATGGGGAAGAGGCTGGGTGCTAAATTTTTGTGGAATAGGCTCCACAAGCTGTGGAATGTCGAAGGGGAATACCGAGTGCTGGATCTCGAGAATGATCATTATCTGGTGGAATTCGAGAAATCTCAAGACTACCTATTTGTTCAACAACAGGGGCCTTGGATTGTAGCGGATCACTATCTGGTAGTTCAAAGGTGGAGGCTGAACTTTGACCCTTATGATGATAGTGTGAAGAAGCTTGCTGTCTAGATAAGGATTCCAGGGGTTCCCAGGGAATTCTACACGTATAAGGATTTATGGAGGATGGGCAATATGGTGGGCAGGACCTTGCGGATTGATGAAAGCTCCTTGAGATTTAGTGGTCAGGGACAACAGGAGGAGACACAGATAGAGGTAAGTTTGCACATATTTGTGTGGAAGTTGATCTTAGTAAGAGTTTTCTTTCTAAATTTCGTATTGGGCGGAGACAATTGTTTATAGGCTATGAGGGTCTTCACCTCATTTGTTTTGGCTGTGGCCAATATGGTCATAGGAAAGATAAATGTATGCTTAATCCTGTGAACCTGGAAAAACCAGTGGAGGATGATAAGATGGATAGCCAAATGCCTTCGGAGGGAGATGTAAATACTAGTGAGAATAGCAATGAGGTTGAGAAAAGTCAGGAGGTGGATGGGTTCGGGAATTGGATGACAGTCCCGAGAGGGAACAAGAATAGGAAACCCAACTTGTAGCAGAAAGCTAGAGGTTCTAGTCCAGGGGTTGTGAAGCAAGAGGTGGTTAATCCTAGCCTTGGGATTAAGAAGTCTCTTTCGGGATCTAGATTTTCCTTGCTTGGGGAAGGTAGTGAAGTGGAGCGTTCTAATTTGATGGTCCAACCAGGTGGCGCAGTAACTAATGAATTGGATTCTTCGAAAGGAAGTGGGTCAAGAAGTAAAGGTTCTGAGTCTAAGAGGAAAAAAGGGTCTGAGAAGTCTGTGAAGAAGGGTCTCCAGGAGGAGATCCTGGAATTCAGATGCAGAAATATACTGGTCAGCAGGTTGGTTCGAATCAGAGGGAAGCTATTCTCATTATGAAAGATAGTGGGAACAGGGCTGCTTGTGGTAGTGTTTGTGGGCAGGGAAATACAAGTGGCATAGTGGATGAGGGAAAGGGTGTTGGGAAATTGCATATTGTCAAAGATAGACCACCAAACACTCTTGTTGGGGGGAGGAAGATGAATGTGGGCAGTAAAGATGCTATGATCTTGGATGATATCACCATTCAAAAAAGAAGACTTTGAATCTAAGCACAAAGATAGACTTTTGACATTTAATATGCCATTGGAGGAGCATGCTGCTAAAGTGTATACCCGTGCAATTTTTTAAAGTTTTGCGATCAACTTCCTCTTAGTCTACGATTTTCTAAGGAGAAACTTGGAAATGATTTTGAGTGGGTTATTTACCGAGTTTGTAATAAGAAAGAAATAGAAGATTTTGCAACAGTTGAGATGAAATTGGAAATGAAGAAGCTAGGTGTTCTTGCCATTATTTTGAGTTCATGGGTATCCTATGTTGACATGTTCTTGCTATTTTTTTATTGAAAATGTTGAGCAGATTCCTGAGCAATTCATTTTGCAGCGTTGGAGCAAGAAAGGACATGTCATACTAAGCCTAGAGAGGGATAAATGTACCTCAGATGGAGATATAATTCTTCGTAGCTTTCATTTACGCTCTAGATATTCCAAACTTGATGACCTTGCATATAAGTCAGATGAAGCATTTAAATTAATTTGTGATGGTATTGATTCTCTCTGTAAAATTGTAGAACAAGTTCCAGCATCTGAAAAGAGTAGTGCTCTTGAGGATTCTAATTTACAATTGTTGGGTTCTCATCACGAAGAGCCTTTTACAATGAACTTGAAGGATCCAAATATTTCGCAAACGAAAGGGCGGAAAAGGGACTCACAAAGCACTTCACAGGGACGCAGGATTCGTAGCGGGATTGAAGAAGCATCAAAGCATACTAATATTTGTGGCATTTGTAAGAAGCGAGGACATAATAAACGCACTTGTAAAGAAATAAGTCTACATTCATTTTAGTTGCAATTGTGTTACGTGTTTATTGATTAATTTAAAGTCATTCTTCTTTTGGTTCCAATTTAGATAATAAGTATTTATTATTTTTATATTCTATGTTTTTCTTTTAATGGTTATTCTGTTGGAGCATTAACTTTATGCTAGAGAATGTATAGATGGAGAACATTCAGTGTTGAGCAATCCTAGCACAACTTTTCTACAAAGATTGTTGAGTCTTTTGATAACTGACATGATTATTGAGTCTGACTTTGACATAGATATGGTCTCTTTTGTGCAATTTTGTATGTAACTTTACTGTCATATAAGGGTGTTTTTGTTTGTCACTATGACATTATCTTATTTTCCATTTAATGTACATCAAATAAAAAAGCTGATGATGTTTGTTTCCTGGTTTTCTGTTAGTTTTTTGCAGTTAGTTTCTTTTTTGTTCCTGTCTTTTGCTTTCTGTCAATTTCTGTATTTTCCTTTCTATTTCTGATGGGGCTTTGCCCCTTAATGTTACCCCAAAAAAAAAAAAAAAAAAGCCTATCTCATTCTTTACTTAATGTTCTAAGATGGCACTTACTACAAACAAAGTTTCAAACGGTACTTTTGTTACTAACATGATCGTACCACGTGATTCATGAAAAAGTTTTAACTCAAAGTTTCATGATGAATAGCCAAGTTGTTCGCATAAATAGATTGAAGCACTAAAGAGTCATAATCGCATAGCTGACAACTCTTTATTGATTCATAAAAATTTACTTGAAAAGAATCAATTGTATACAACTCTAAAAGCTTGAGCTCCCAAATGGAAGGTAACAATATTTACAAAAGTGTAAATCACTGTAATATTACATAGAACTAGTATGTGAATTCTGGCATTAATATGACCCAAAAAAAAAGATAAGAAAGACGAAGAATTTTAAAATTTGTGAACATAATCACACTTACCATGTCACAAAATCAATTTATACAATCATAAATCATATTCATTTGTAAGAGCTTGACTGTAATTCAAGGTTACAATCAGTTGTTGCTTTCACTACACCAGTATAGAAAGAGTCAAATTATTTTAGCAATAAACAGACTGGGATTTAGAACTTGAGCTAGAGAAGGAAGGGCATTTTGTCCGAGAAAGGATTGGAGGAGTAATTTCCAGTGAGAATTTGTGATGCGACATATTGATTTGCAGCCTCAGTGTGATGAATCTCGTCCCAGTTTACATACACAATGTTGTCATTGCAACCTTTTGCTGTAATTGTGGTCTCATTCAAGATCTTTGTTTGCCACAAGAAACTCAACTGTCATAGTTTAATGGTGAACCTCCATATCCACAACAAGATATTTGTTAGACATAATGTTACCTACATTTATTCTAGATTGTACCAATTTGTTGCATTGGCTGGAAGGATAGTTGAAGCTGCTGCTGTAAAGTTGCATCCTTGCTGAAAATTTGGCAAACCCAATGAATCCAAATAGGCATTTAAGAATGGCAAGTCCATGGCTTCCACTGCAATAATCAACCAAAAAAACACATATGGAACTATCAAGTCCACGGATTCAATGTTTGCTCCGTGCCATTCTTTCCTTCGAATATTTTTTGTAAACCCAAAAATATAACTTAGACCCTGAACATGCAATGTTTGGTATTAGAAATTCTTGACAAAAGCAGCGATCAACGAAAACAAGAGGAAAACATCTAAATTATCTTTAATTTTGGAGATTTAGAAAATAAAATACAAAAGAAAACAGAAAAAGAAAAAAAATGAGGATGGATGATGAAGTCATCGAATAAGAGAATCACCTGAGAACAAGAACAAGGACTGATTAGGGTTTTTGAAAACGAAATAAAATGTGAGATGTTGATACCTCTTCCTCTGTTAGGTTTTGATTTGATGATTAATGATTTGTCTTCCTCTTCCAATCGGTGGTTTTTTTCTTCTTCTGGTGAGACCCAACGAAGAGCGATGGCAGGAGATGGTAAAACTGAGGAGAGGTAAGGAAAATTTGTAACCGTCGATCAAGAGCTAATCTAACGGTGAAAAAAAAAGGTTGTAAAATTGTTGTAAAACATTTTGGTTGTAACTATAACCATCCCCTTTTAGAATACCTCTTATGTTTTAAGTTTTAACTATGGGAAACACATCTATTCTTTAAAGGATATAAGTTTATATCATTTTAGATCCTAATCGTTGATTTCCGTCCATCAACGGTTATAATCTATTGGGTCAAACTTAATGGGCTAAATTTATTATTTATTAATTAATAATTTTGATCCAATAAATTATAACCGTTAATGGATGGAAATCAACGGTTGGGATCTAAAAGGATATAAGCTTATATCTTTTAAAATGGCAGATGTTATTCCCTTTAACTATAGCTTACCATGATGGTGATCCGAGCACTGCAAAGATATAAGACTTACTTTAATATATTTCTGATTTGTATAACAAAGACCAAAAGAAAATAAACTTCGAAGGGAAAAATCACAATAAACACATTTAATATTACATCTTAATAAAAAAAATTAAAAGAAATGAATTCATGAATTTCTTTACTTAATTTATTTTCACCTTACGATATTTTATTACTCATACTTAAATTTTTGGAAAAACTTTAAAAATCTCCCTATAATTTTTCTCACAATCATTTATCCCCTCCCAAAAATTTTAATCAACACTCTTACTTAAAGTTTCTTTATCACCTACCCGCTAACTTGATTTTTCATCCAAAACTAAAGTTAACAGGGTTAATTTTCTTAAAAAATACCAAAACTACCCTTAAAAGGAAATAGAAAAAAAAAATAACAAAGAAGAAACTAACGTTATGGGTGTTTGTATAAAAGATTTCCAACCTACACATGTGAGAGTGTAAAAATTTATTTTCACTCATGGAATGAAAAATTTCATTCCATTAAATATTAACAAGAGTAATCTCGAAAAATTCCAACTTGGAAATAACCATTGATTCAACATACATACAAAAAAATACCCAAAATCCAAAATAAGCGTTAATCACGTAAAAGATACACGAAAAAGATCCAATTCACCATAAATAGTGGATTATGTTGCGCGAGAGTTTGTGTTTGGAGGGAAAGAAGGCAAAATGGTTGTCAAAAACATAAACACAAAGGATAGAAATCACATAACCATAAGTTTCAGACAAAGAGAAATACGCATCAAAATCTATGAAATCCAACACAACAACGCTTACAAGATTTTCTCCTCCTCCTATTTCGGAGTTGTGTAGTGTTATGTTTTCTGTTCTCTCTCTTCTTTACAATGATAAAGAAGAATACGGCACATCAGATAAAGACAAGGCGACGCAAGTCGCAGCCACGGGACAACAAGGATTCCTATATGTTGTTGTTGTTTTTTAAGGGTAGTTATGCTATTTTTCAAAATTAATTAACTCTATTAACTTTATTTTTGGATGGAAAATTAAGTTATGGGATAAGTTATAAAGAAAATTTAATTAAGGCTATAAAAAATTCAAAATTTTGAGAAAGGAATAAGTGATTCCGGAGGAAACTCACAGGGTTTTTGAAGTTTTCCCTAAAATTTTAACAGATTTTGTATCTTGTTCAACTAATTTCTTTAATGACTGGTTCTGTATAAGTTATTTAACATTAATAAGACCGGAATGATACGTGTTGTGTAACACCCCGTTATAAAACCAATTTGTTAAAATTACGCATGTCATGAAGTACACTTACAATAACAGCAATTGAATTATAATACGGATAAACTTTTTTCTTTTTCGTTAATAAATTTTTCTTGTTAAAATAAATTTCGTAATTAAAATAATTTCAAAAACTGTAATCATAACATAAAAAATATACAGTTGCGGACCACTTAAGGTTTATTTAACTATGCCATACCTCAATCCCATAAAGTGCCAAGTAGTCCCCTTAGACCAACAAGGCTTAATAACTCATTTTTATTGTTATTCAGCACTAAACACCTTCACTTTTATTTTCTCAAAGAATTATATACTTAATCTATGGTTCTCATCTCTCACTATATTGTAGATCTCTTCATTAGCTATACGTGGGTTCAAACCACGCTCAATTTGGAGCACCGTAGCTTAAGCTATGAATTTTTGAAAAAAATGTGCTGAATTTCGCAAGGTCCCGCGCTCATGGTAGTTAAAATCCTTATTTAAATCTGCAATTTTAAGAAAAAAATTTCAATTAAAACGACTTCATCAAAATCCCAAACGCTTTTACGATTTTATAATTTTTGACGATTTTTTTTTATGTTAAAATTTTACGTTTTATGATTTTTTATCTTCCTCCCAAATTTAATTACCATGCTCGCGCTGATAGCACTAGAACACTATTTTTTTACTATCTTACGACACTGTCAGTGCCAACCCACTATTTGGTGGTGCCAATAGCGCCATCTTAGCACCAAAAGCGCCACGAGTGTGGGGATTACACTATACTTTAGTATTTCACTTATAACTTGAGTTATACTTATCCGAATGACACAATCTTGGTCTCGTTGGAAAGCTAAAAAAAAGATCTATAACTTCCACTAAGACACAAGGGTCTAAATCTGTCATATAGGATATGAAAAATGTACAACAAGACATGATATCCTTATATTTACATTGATTCGCAACCTAAATGTCTTCTTTCACCTAATTGAAATTGTATAACTACTACAAAACACAATCCTTACAATTTTAAGGTGCACATTCGTCAAAATAGGCATCCATGCCCTTCCATCACATATACAACAAGTGCAAAATTGCACTATATCTAAATGTCTTTAATATATAACCATGAGACTTAACTACAAGATGCTATGATCAAATCCTTGGCTCCCCTCAATAACATAAGACACCAAAAAAGGGGAGCATAGGCTAAGTCTACCAAAATAAAGCATGATGTAGCTATATCATGTGGCTTTCAAAGGTAAATCCTATACATGGGAACTACTAAATGACATGCATAACCAAAATAATGCAACATCCTCATGTATCAATCTAGTCCAAGTATGGTCATTTGCCACCAGAGGCTCCTGTAGCATCTGTACCTGAAAAGGGGTTCCCACAATACGAGGTGAGATATACGAATATACCTCAGTAAACTAGGGTTTCTTGGAGCATTCTCCATCCCATAGTTCGCTCACAGTATAATAGCAATAACAGTAAATAATGCAGTAAATATATATCCATGCAGTGTGTTAAACATCTCTAAGAGACATCTCTCGAGCTCTCCTGCTATTCTAAGAATACTCGGATGCAAATAGTCCTGTTGATCAGCTAAACTACCAAGTATGAATTACGCATCGCCATGGAATATACAAACAAAGGGAAACACCATTCTATGTCACACCCAGTGCATACACATACATATATCAAAGCATTAAACTACTTTATTGCATTTACATACACTATCAATAACCACTACCCATTCAGGGCTTGGTGGAACAATTAAGGGATCAATTCCCAAGGTCAGAAGGCTTACCTCAATGCGCTTCCAAGTTTAATCTTTGTTCACCACTAATGAGCAATCAACCAAGCTTTACAATTATCACCAATAATCTCACAAACAAACACTTACACAAAGGTGCAATGCAACCAATCTATTGCATCTAAGAATATATCAATATTCATCAGCCAACAACCAAATTCACACCACAATTAAGTAATGAACTTACCAATTTCAATAAGCTAATCAAGCTCCATTGCTTTCTCCAATGGTTGGTCCTTCAATGTTGGTCCATAAGGCTCAATCCTATCACCACAATGGACACAATCAATCATCCAACCAAACCATGGCTTAACAATGTAAGAAAATCCAATTTCAAGCATAAATATTCCCCAACTATTGAAACTACATGATATGACAAACTAACTTTACTTCTATCGTTTATTTATTATTCCTAACAACTTTTACAAAGGAATTTAACTGCAATCTCTCTCTAACATACCCCATTATTCATGCATTTTCTTAAAACAAAACCCTAACATACCCAACATCATAAAATGCAAGGAAAAGGGGATTTCTAAACACCAACTCACCTAGAATCATACGAGGAAGAGATTACAAGCCTCACTTCAAGAAATGAGCCACTTCAAAGCCCTCCAAGCCAAGAGGGTCGCCACTTTCAAGGTGGAGTTTCTCACTCCACAATGGTTCCCAACAAAAACTAAGTAAGGTGGAGTTTCTCACTCCACAATGGTTCCCAACAAAAACTAAGTTATGAGTTTTGAAGAGGATGGAATTTGACACAAGTTTGCGTTTGGAATAGATTGATTTGGTTGTGAGATGAGAAAGTTAGGTTTTCTTGATTTCTCAACGTAAGCTTCACTCTCTCCCCCTCTCTCTCTCTCTTATTCTCAATGAAGAAGAAGAAATGAGGAAGGTTGCTTTGTGTTTTAACACTTAACATTGTTAAGTTATTTCCACCGGATAAAAACTTATCTATCTAGTTAACTTCGTTCTCTTCCAAACTTTATCCAAAGGTCTGGAGTATTTTTCTAGAAATATTTCTATTATTACTTTTATATTTTGGGTACTTTTCCCTACACACATTTTTTACCCATAATTTTCTCTAACTATACTTTTTACCTCAAAAGTGACATTAATTCATTTAATTAAGGCCTTTTCTTATTTCAACCCACTAATACAAGATTAATTGTCTAATTACATGTAATTAATTAAATATTATGTGAGGGATATTATTTGTTGAAGTTTTGTGATTTTTATAATATTGATGTAATCGTAAAAGCCATTATAGGAAATAAACTTGGGGCCAAATTTGCTTTCTTCATCCAATTAATAATATTTTCTCAATTTTCATATTTTGAAATTTTGAAAAGTTTTAGATTGACTTTAGTTTATTCTTTCAGTTTTTGCTCTTGAATTTTTAGAGCTTTTTATATCATTACCATTAACACTCAGATGATATAAATAAAATTAAAGTATGAGAAAAATTTGATTGAATTCATATTAAAAATTAAGAATATTAATTGATAGATAAATTGAATTGTTAAACATTACCTGTTTGTTGGATGAGACACCTTACAATTAGAATCCTACGGTGTTCTTTATAAAAAAATCCTACGGTATTAGGTAATAGAAGAGCCTATGCTAAGGGGAGATTTACTGCCAAATGGGCTAAGCCACTCTATCACAAATAAGTTTAGATATTGCATCTCAATCTAAAATCTTAACATTTTTATTTTTATTTTTTGGTGAAAATCTTAACATATTTTTAATCAATGCAAAAGTTTACTCACACTTAGATTTTCATCCAAACGTATAGTATCATTGGGGAAGCTCTCATTCAATTGCAACCAAAATTATAGAAACCTTTTGTAGGAATTGCATTGATTAACAAGGTGATAATTGTTCAAATAAAACACAGCTCGATTGATGCAGTACTGAAATGGAAACTCACTATTTATTTAAAAAAAATAAAATTGCTGACCAATAATCCAGATATGATAAGAACGAAATCAGTTAAATTGTGCATTACCATTTATTTTATGCAATGTTGAAATACATATTTGTCCAGTTTGATAATCAATGAATTATTCCATGCCTAGTGAATACTCAGAAAAATATTGAATTAACTAAATACTATGACCATTTTTTAATTTTTTGGGTTCAAACTTAAAATTATTAGGTTTTAAGAAACTTGAATCAATAATTTTAAATCTATGATATCTCCCTTGTAGACCAGTAAAATATAATGATGAGGATGAGGCATGAGTAAATAAGTTTTTTATTACTATTACTTGGTATTATTTTTATCTGATTAGTCACTAAGCCTGCTTTGCTAACAATTATTTATTTTTATTTATTTATTTTGGTTGACGAGTGTTATATTATTATTTCATTACTTTAGAAAAAGGGAAAAATAAGTCTGAAAAACATTTAAAAAGAGAGATATTTTAAAATACCTCTTTAACATATCAATGTTGAGAAAGGCCTTTACGCTAGTTTCGAACCGAGTCCTCATGAGTTTATGATATACAATAAACCAACAAGCCACTCGAGAAACGTGCAGCCATTGGTACCAGATATATTAATTTGTTGCAATCAGCACTTCTGTCGGTTACCAGTATATTCTGCACAGATGCTTCATGCTTGTAAATAGTATATGAGATTTTGTGAGAGTCATTCCCGAAATGGTCCGACAATGCTTGATGGGAATTAGTCTTCGATTACGGCGGGAGGATACCTTTGAATTTATTCAAAAAAAATTGTGATTTTTATAACCTTAATGTAATCATAAAAGCTGTTAGGTCCGTGGTAGACCGTATTACTATACCAGATGGTATGCGCTCAGAGATAGTGTATATGACTGATATACTAGGCTTAAATGCCGAGGTCCCAATCACTGCGCACAAGCAATAGATTTTACAACCAAGGAGTGGTGTGTGCACAATGAGTGGAATAAGCAAGGCGATTCAGAGGTGAGTACCTGGGATGTCTGAGCTCTTATTTATAGGGTTACCTGGCTAGGTTTCCAGTCGCTGAGCTCCCCCATCAGTCGGACCCTCTCCCTTCTTCAGTTGAGATTCGGTCCGACTTAGTCGGCCTCATTCAGTTTGTTCCAACTGTTGAGATTCGGCAGTATCTCCTAGTGAGATATCCTAGGGCGGCAGTTTCAGGGAAACTTATACGTAACAAAAGCCTTTAGAGGATATAAACATGGGGCAATTTTGTTTTCTTCATTCAATCAATATGATATTCTCTCAGTTTTCATATTTTTAAATTGACTTTAGGACCATTGTCTCAATTTTCATGACCTCGAATTTTTAGAGCTTTTAGATTGATTTTTTCATGACTAACTGTTAGTATTGATTTTTATCCAATTAAGTGGTGATTTTTTTGATATTTTTGGGCTGATTGTGTAAAAGTGTAGGTGAAAATGGGCTGAAATCTATGAAGTGAGCCCAAGTGGTAAAATCTTGGTTAAAAAAGGGGGCTTTTATTTTTTTACTAATTTTTCTTACCCTTTTGTTATCCAGAGAGTGACATGTGGCGGAATTGTAAAGAAGATAAGATAAGCTGGAGGCATGGCAACCGTAGATATTGATTGGATCGGACGGTCAGAAGAAAAAGCCAAGAAAATCAAGAAAAGAGGAAGAGGATTCTGATAAAAGGAAAACGCACACAGAATCGAAGGGAGCTTTTACTTTCGAGAGAAAAAGAAACACAAAGAGTTTTATCTTTCAGATTTCGTACTTAGATTCTTAGATAGGAATTTCGAGTTTAGGTTTTTGTATTTCTGGAGATTCTTGCATGCTCGTCATCGCTGCTCTTGAAGGGATTCAGACGCGATCTTGGTGCATGTGTATAGTTGTAGTTTAAATCGCATTTTCCTTTGAAACCACGAAGAACAAATCGGTCTGTACCTTTACTCTTTTAAATTTCTTTTATGTGAATCATGTTTTCTTTTACTTCAGATTCCATTTTAGTTTTCTTTTTCATCATGCATAGCTAAATCCCTTTTCTGGAATTCTGATGGCGATGATGAGTACCCTTTATTAATACGGACTGCATGCATGTGTTCTTGATGTTTGAGATCCATGGGAATGGACAAGAATTCTTGCATGAACTTGTGTTGGGAAACTCAAGTTCATGATTTTATTAATCCAAGTTTCTTAGATTAGGAATATTCTAAGGAAGAACCGTACTTCAATTTTTCAGTAAAGTGATTCAGATCTTAAGGGATTAAGGTGAATCATTACCACACTAAATTTGGGAAAATTTAGTGTGGATTTAAAAGAAGTCAGATTCGGTCAAGTTTACATGATGTAGCAGTTAGAATGCATGATTGCATATCTATAGGGAAAAGTCATCAAAATTAGAATTCTGGATTTTCTGATAATCGTTTTTACTGTTATAAATAAACTTGTGTTGATTTTTACAAAGTTACTAAAGAACAGAATTTTACAAATCGTTTAAAGAAAAAGAAGTTCTTAAAGAAACCAATTCTTCCGTTCCCAGAGAACGACAACCTCTTTCTTATTAAGAAAATACTACCCAACACTAACCTGGCCAAATTTGGTGTGAGGATTTTTTTCTACTTTAAAAAGCAAGTTCTCTTTATGAGTTTGGATTTTTTGATGGTTCTTACTTGAATATATTTTAGGGTTTTATAAGAGTTATGTTGTAGGAAAAGTGATTGTGTTATGTTATAGAGATTTATTTTGCGTGCCAGAGTTTTTTTTTTTTTTTTTGCTGCGCGCCCCACAAAATGTTGTGTGTGTAGGAAAAATTTTGTGGTCATGTTAAATGATAAATGATAAACCCTATATTTTAATGCAGGTTTGAAAAGCATACTTTGAATCAGTTGATTATTTAAGAGCCTGTTTAGATGAGCTTTTTTTTCTTCAAAAGTTGCTTTTTTTAAGAAAAAACACTTCTCGAAAAAAGTCTGTTTGGATGCGTGTTTTTAAAAAAAAGCATAAGTCATAAAAAAAGTCAAAAATCTACTTTTTTCAGAAACTAAAAATTTTAACTTCTCATAAAAACAAAAGTCAAAAGCCAAATATTTTTTCAAAAATCTAATATTTTTCTAAAATTCTAAATAGCTATAGCTTTTATAAAAAGTATTTTTAAGATAAGTAAGTCATAAACAGAATTTTTTTAAAAGTCAATACAAATGGTCAAAAGCCCTTTTTGTGAATTTAACATTGATTTTCTTTGTAAACATTACTCAGTGTAAGTGATTCGTAAACGGTCTACGGTCACATTAAGTCAAATCTAACTTAGTAAAATAGAACATATTTAAGTTTAAAAAAAAAATTGTTTAAAAAACATGTTATAGGTTTATTTTTACAAAGTCTAACCCACAAGCATATAAGTCGGCTTATATTGTATTATTTATTTTAATTAAAAAATAAAATGATTATTTAAATAATTTTAATTAATAAAAATATTATTTTGTATATTTTTTTCTAAATAGTGTATTGAAGGCTTGATAAACTTAAACATGTTAATTATTTAAATAAATTAATGATTTTGATTGTGACAGCTTAATCTTTAAAAAATTATTTAAATAAATTAAATAATAATTAAGAATAATAACATTAAAAATATTTTTATTTTAAGGGATGATTTAATCATAATGGTTTGTTGACCTCGTATTTTTTAATTACGATTATTTTGACTTAGACAATTTGATGATCCAAAACTTATCCAAATTCATCATAAAGTTTGTGATAAATAAAAATGAAAATATTAAACCTATTTTTAATAGGGAAACTTAGTTGACACCATTTGTTAACTCCACTTTTTTTTTTTCGTTTGTATCATTGTAAAGATTACAGCTTGATGATCCAAAGTTTGTTTAAGTTTAATTGTAAATCTTGTATTATTATAATAATGTTAAAATTAATTTATTTCCAAGGTGACAGTTTATCCATGACACATTTATTGACCCCATGATTTTTATCAAGAGACACGTTGACGATCAAAGCCTATCTGAGCTTCCAAGGGTTTGTTTGAGTCAGGGGTTCAAACCCTGCCTCAAGCAAATTCTTAGAAAATCTTTGGGGGCCATAGGGGATGTGCCTCCTCCTCGGTTGGAGGATTAGTCTCATCCTTCCTCCGGTAGTGACGCTCAATGCACCCGTTGTTCCAATGAGGGGCTAGTCTAAAAGGTCGTACCCCGTGGGCAAGGTGATCGGAGGAGGTTGAATGGGGATACCTCCGGGTTATACAAAAAAAAAAAATTATTTTAAATTTTGTGTTAATATAATAAGGGTTCATTTTTTCTGTAATTACTGCAGTAAGCCCAATACGATATCGTTTTGGGGCGAAAATCATTGTATTTTTGTGATTTTGATTTATTTCATGGCTATAATAGTCTTTATAATAATATTTTTTCCATTTATCTGCTTTAACTGTAGAAATATTTTTCCCATATAATAATATTAAAATTTATTTATTTACGATGGGAAGTTTAGTCGGCTAATTAGCCCTCTCTTTTTTCATTTAGATTGATTTAAGCTGTTACAACTTATAATTCAATGCATTCAAATTCAATCAACAATTAATATACAAAAGAAAATAATTCAATCAACAAATTTAAATAAAATTACATTTTTAGAAAGATTTAATTTAACTTACTCACAAGACCTGATATAATTTTGAATTTGTCAGGGAATACGTTGAAACAAGATTCTTCTCATCAAATTAATATTATTATTTTTTTACAAAGTAGTCTCTCTTATAAATAACTAGTGTATTACCTATGCGATTCACGAGGGTGGGAATCGGTTTGTTTGGCGTGGTAGGCCGGCCCTCCGGGCCGAGTCCATTTTGCCACTTCTAACTATTAGCATTTTATATCAGCATATAATGAATTTCTATATTTATCCTGTGGTCATTCCAAAATATATCGCTATACTTTCGCTTTTCCTATGGTTATTCCAAAATATATCGCTATACTTTAGCTTGTCAGAAGGTCATTAAAAAATTATAAAGTTTGACTCGGCTTCTTTCAGTATTTCTCAGAGATGAACTTTCATTTATTGCACTCAGATTTATAAAATGATAATAAATAATTAATTTTTGCAAGAATTTGTGTTGTTAGTATCTGAAATTTTACAAATTTATAATTACAAAAATTAAAATCAGAATTAGGGATTTAATTATAGGGGTTTATACTTCTTATGTCACATAAGATGAGAATTTTTGCAACACACACATACTTAGGTGGGCCCCATTAGAAAAAAAGTAAATAAAAATATTAAAAATATTGGCACGTAAAACGATGTGAGTGTAGCATAAGAAGACTATTCTTATGTTGCATAAGAAGTATAAATCCCTTAATTATAAAAGGAGAATGATAAAATTTTAATTTAATTATAAAAATGTATTGGCAGGCGAGTTGAACAAGCCCTCCGGGACAAGCCCAATTTTTCACCTTTAACTATCAGCATTTTATGTAAATAATTATTTTTTTTGCAAGGATTACTGTCCTTACTATTTTGGATTTTACAAATTTGTATTTACAAAATTTGAAATTAGGTTTATGAATTTTTTTTGATAAGCAGAATTATGAATTTAATTATAAAAGAAGAAATATGAAATTTTAATTTAATTATAAAAATAAGTTGATGGGTCAGTCCTCCGGATCGAGACCAATTTATCACCTCTAACTATCAGCATGTAATATATTTTTGCAATGTCCTTACTACGATCTTTTTCCTTCAAGCGATTTGAATCGTGTATAAGATCGTTCTCTTCTCAAATCACTTAGAATCGATGAGTAAAAGCATGAAATTGATGGGATCGTCCGATCCCACCGTCCCAATGAGTTACCTAAAAAACGCAGATGTGCATACAGGTAATGAAATAGAGGGGAAGAGAAGAGCAAAGGTGTTAGTCATGGACAATCATTGGAAATCAGATCCACATAGGGGGAACACTTAGCTTGCAAGTTTGGCCACTGGAAGATAGAAACAGAACGAAGAGAGAATCGATGGAAGAGAGACGGAAAGAAAGAGAGGGAATGAAACTTGGAGGATGAATAGAAACAGAGATTTGGACCAGTAGTTAGCTCAGCTTGGGCAGCACCCCTTTTTGTGAGGTGCCATCAAGAAGAAGACCATACAAATAGCATCGCCAATCCCCTGCCATTTGTTGACACAAACCAATGGCTAGGGAAGGCATAGATTGATATTGCTGCAGCGTTGGATTTTGTTGAGTTTCTTTGGAAGAGATCTGGACTGTTCGTGGGCTGAGATATTGACCAGGGTCCTTTCATTTAAAATTAAAATTGAAATTTAAATATTATTATATATATATTTTATAATTAGAATTAATCAGGTACGAAGTTTCGGTCCCACAATTTATGATTTTTTTATTCCCTTCCGATCTTTAGTAAGATCTCGATCTTGATAACCTTGGGTTTTTGTACTTAACCACAAAAAATGCCTTTATAGTTGCATTTAGATTTTTATATTTTATCTCAGAGATAGACTTTCATTTATTATACTCAGATTTATAAAATAATAATAAATAATTATTTTTTGCAAGGATTTGTATCGTTAGTATTTGAAATTTTACAAATTTGTATTTACAAAAATTAAAATCAGATTTAGGAATTTAATTATAAAAGAATAATAGTTGAATTTTAATTTAATTATACAAATGTGTTAGTGGGCCGGCCCAGGGGCCGAACCCAGTTTGTCACCTCTAACTATCAGCTAGTAATATATTTTTATATTTATCAAAAAAAGGCTCTTATAGTTGCGTCTAGGCTTTTATATTTTATCTCAGAAATAAACTTTCATTTATTACAATCAGATTTACATATTAAGCATTTAAATTAAAATTTGAAATCCTTTTTATCCTTTTTAAACCGATATTAAAATTTAAAGTTTAAATTAGTTAGTTTTTGTTTGAGTCAAATTTAGAATTTAAATTTTTGTTTTTTTTTTGTAAACAAAAGGGGAAAAACCCCCCAAAAAGACAAACTCAAGTCAGAACAACCCTACGCAAATTACAGACCAAAGAAAAATCTGTCAGATACAATGGCAAAATACCAGGAGGAGGGGAACTAAAATAACACATATTATTCTCTACGACATGTTCAAGTGGATATTTAGATAACCAATCTGCACAGCTGTTACTTTCCCTGCAGATATGAACAAGTTGAACATCCCAATCTTTCCGTAATCATGCTCGAATGTGAGCCACCAGACGGGACTCTCGAGCTACTCTCCCCTCTTTAGTGAGCGAAGTGATAATAGAGCTTGAATCACTTTCTATGATGCAACGTCTCCAACCCCCATTCCAGGCAGCTTAAAGGCCTTTTAGGACACCTCATAATTCAGCCACAAAAGCTGAACATTGCCCAATGTAATACGTCAATCTATGAAGCTAAACACCAGAATCATCTCTTAAAATAGCATCACAAGCAACACCACCACCATTACTTCTAGCTGCCCCATCAGTATTTATTTTTATCCAACCAAAATCCGGAGGATCACATCTAACATAAATGAATCCAAAAGAATTTCTGGCTATGATACTATGATGATTCCCCCAAGCTATAGAAAATTCCTTTACTTTTGATTCAATAAAATTCATATTGTAGGCAAAGTAATTCAATTCCTTTCCATGAGCAATTTCATTTCTCCACCACCAAGCATTCCAAATAGTAACAATAAAAATCAAAGACCCTATGCTCTTTTCTTCTTAAGTCACCCTTTATATTCTATGATTCCTTAACACTCAACACATATGATTATGATAAAATTCACATACCTGAGTGTGCTTTATTCCCACTTTCATCTGAAATATCATCTCAAAATATATTGATCATCAACCCCAATGTTTTTATTTTTGTATTTTTCATGTCACTAAAATAAGCTAAAATAATAATTAAAATAAACTACTAAAATTTAAATACTGAAATTTTAAAAACTATTGGGTTGCCTCCCACAAGCGCTTGTTTTACGTTTCTGCAAGAGCAGCGGTGGCCGTTCCTCTGTCAATTTCTCCTCCAAGGTATGGTTTCAATCGTTGTCCATTAACCTTGAAGCTTTTGTCAGAATCAAGTAGACTAATCTCCACTGTACCATACAGACGTATTTCCTTAACCAGAAACGGTCCTGACCATCTTGATTTGAGCTTTCCCTGAAAAAGGTCTCAATCGGGAATTATACAGTAGTACTTGCTAGCCAACCTTGAAGTCACTGCCTAGTATCTTCCTGTCATGCCACTTCCTGGTTTTCTCTTTGTAGAGGCTAGCACTTTCATAAGCAGACAATATGAATTCATCTAGTTGTAATAGTCTCTTCTCACTTGCCGCTTTTGTATCAAAGTTTAAGAACTTGAAAGCCCACAAAGCCTTGTGTTTCCATCTCTACCGGTAAGTGACAAGCTTTCCTGAACAATATTTATTTCATTCCTATCGTTGTCTTGAACGCTGTCCGGTATTGCCCATAATGCACCATCTAGCTTGCGAGCCCAATCTTTCCGGGAGCTTCCCACTGTTTTCTCAAGGACACGCTTGAGTTCCCGGTTTGATATCTCCACTTGTCCACTGGTTTGTGGATGATATGGTGTGGCAATGCGGTGTCTGACGCTGTATTTTGCAAGCACATATTCAACTAGCCTGTTGCAGAAATGAGTGCCTCCGTCACCGATCATTGCTCTTGGTACTCCATACCTCACGAAGATGTTTTTCTTGATGAAGTTGATGACGACTCTAGAATCATTGGTTAGCAAAGCAACTGCTTCCACCCATTTAGAGACGTAATCCGCTGCCACCAAGATATATTTATTCCCATATAAAGTGGGGAAAGGCCCCATGAAATCAATGCCCCAAACGTCGAAGATTTCAACTTCCATGATATTATTCAGTGGCATTTCATGTCTCATTGATATGTTCCCCGTTCTTTGACAGCGGTCACAAGATTCTACAAACTTCCTTGCATCTTTATAGAGAGTAGGCCAATAGAACCCACTCATAAGGACTTTTGCTGCTGTCTTTTCTCCTGCGAAGTGGCCTCCGTAGTCTGAACCATGACAGTTCCATAGAACATATTTCATCTCTTCTTCAGGGATGCATCTTCTAATGACTCCATCAGAACATGTATAGAATAATAAAGGATCATCCCACAAGTATCTTTTCACATCCCGCAGAAATTTCTTCCGTTGTTGCCATGAAAATTCTTTAGGAATTGTCCCAGCCGCTTTGAAATTTGCGAAATCTGCGAACCATGGTGGAGTGTCAATTGCAAGAGCTTGCTCGTTCAGAAACCATGGCAATGTGCTGACGGAGAGGACTTGTTCATCCGGAAACTTATCTCTAATTATCAATTCTAAACTGTCTTGAAGTTCTTTCTCTTGAAGTCTAGAACGATGATCAGCTACCCGGTTCTCCACTCCCTTCTTGTCTCTGATTTCTTTCTCAAATTCTTGAAGTAGAAGCATCCACCTGAGTAGTCTTGGTTTAGCATCCTGTTTAGTCAATAAATATTTCAAGGCAGCATGATCAGTACACACAATAACTTTAGATCCTAACAAATAGGTTCTAAATTTATCAAAAGCATATATAATAGCTAGCAATTTTTTTCAGTAGTGGTGTAATTCATTTGTTCTTCATTTAGAATTTTACTAGCATAATATATAACATGCAAGAGTTTATCTTTTCTTAGCCCTAAGAATGAACCTATGGCATAATCACTAGCATCACACATCAATTTAAAAGGTAATTCAAAATTAGGAGAAGTGATGATAGGTGCGGTAGTCAATTTTTCTTTCAAAAGATTAAAAGAAATTAAACAATCATTGTCAAAGTTGAACTCTTCTTCTTTGGCCAGTAATTTGCAGAAGGGTTTGGCTATCTTTGAGAAATCTCTGATGAAGCGCCGATAGAAACCTGCATGTCCAAGAAAACTACGCACACTACGCACGTTAGAGGGAGGGGGAAGTTTTACACTTTGAGATCTTTGCTCTATCAACTTCAATCCCCTTCTCAGAGATCTTATGGCCTAAGACTATTTCATCTCTTACCATAAAGTGGCATTTTTCCCAGTTGAGTACTAAATTACTCTATTGGCATCTCTGCAAAACACAAGCTAAGTTAGTCAAGCAAATATCAAAAGATGAACCGAAGACAGAAAAATCATCCATAAATATTTCAATAAAATTTTCAATCATATCAGAAAATATGGATAGCATACACCTTTGAAAAGTGGGGGATCCATTGTGTAAGAACCCGCACCGCTAATTAAGGTAATTAGCGAATTAATTATGATAATTAGGAAATAATTCCATAATTGACCCTAATAATTATTAAAGGGCTTAGATAATTATATTGAGTGAGTAAAAATGCTGAAAGTCGCTTTTCGGAAGGAAAGCGCAGATACCGGTTCTGCTACTCGGTATAAATGCGTACCGGAAAAGTATCCCGGAAAATTATAACGAATGCATGATAATTACTAGAATATTATGTAGGACATGTAAAACGAGTTTCAAGTCAAAATGACGTAATCTGATGCCAGAACTGATACTGGCTATGGAAAAGCGCGTACCGGAAAGGTGCTCCGAAAAATAAAATAAAAATATGACAAATCTTAGAAAAATGCGTAGGTCTAGAATCCGAAGTTTGGGATCAAGATCTTTTACTTTGCGATTAAGGCTAATACTGCGTGATTAGTGACCTTGCCTATATATAGGCACACTAAGGCACAAAACCCTAGGTGCCTCATTTTTCCTACGTGACTGCTGCTGCCACTTTTTTTTTCTTCTTCCTCTTCTTCTTCCTTCTTCTTTCCTTTGCCAAGTGATCACCTTTCATGCTTGTTTTGACATTTGTGAAGGTGAGAGTTAATCTTGGGGCTGCATTGTGGCCATCATTCTGAGTTGAGAGGTAGTTAGTGAGCATGATTTTGAAGCTTTAATAATGGCTACTTTGTGGTAGTCATTGTGAGCTTCAAAGTGCCTTCTTGTGGTGCAAGAACCCACCTTGAAGTGCTATTTTCGTGCTCCTACTTAGGCTGAGTGTGAGGAACCTTGGGAGAGCTCCAAGAGCACAACTTGCCTCTGTTTTGAACTTTGGTAAGTTACCTCACTATGATCATGAGTCTATGATGCTTAAAGTTGATGTCTTGGCCATGTTTAATGAGTAAACAAGAGGGTATAAGAAATATGAACCTAAAATGAACTAAAGATGCATGCTTTAACGTGTACATGTATTAAAAGTTGGATCTTTGGGATGGATATTCACGAAATGCAGAAACTGCATTCTGTCGTGAGATATCCGGATATTTGTCGAACAGATATCCGGATATCAGTATCCGGATATGGTATCCAGATATTGATATCCGGATATGGGATCTGGGTATCCGGATATGACATATCCGGATATGTCCAGTGTGATATCCGGATATGGCATATCCGGATATGCCCCTTCTGATATCCGGATATCCTGGGTTCTGCGCAGACAGTAGCTTTACTGTATGAACAGTAAGCTATGGGGTGTATGTGGACCCTAGTTTAAGGAAGTTGGACTTCTGTAATAACTGGACTAAGTCAGAATCACATGATTAAGGGCTTATGGCTTTGTTGGAAGCCTTAAGACGTAAAACGTAAAGGAAAGGCGTAGTCTTTAAGTTGTATGCTTGTGATGCATTTATATTGACTTGTTGAATGGTCCATATCAGATTGTGATACTGCTGTTTGTGGACTAGTGTGTGGTTGGACTCTTGGCTTGGATAGCTAGCTTGCAAGGTAAGCTTTCGTGTCCTCGGTTTAGCCATTTTGATGTTCCACCATGTCCCATGGGGATGGGTTTATGCATGCTGTGTTACATGCTTTATTATTTTGGAAATGCTGTTGAGCTATTTATATGCAATGAGCTTTTATGATATGCATGTGGTGTCCACCTAGACGGCAATCCTGAGTATGTAGTACATACAAGATGGAGAAGCATGTGGGTGAGGTGCAGGTAGTATCCATGTACTCATGTAGGCATAGACGTATTCCTACATTTCTCTGGCCAGTAGATTTGAAAGCACACATGACATGATTAATTGCTGCATCGCATGATTTTAGAACTTATACTGTAATACTGTTTTTGAACTTATATTACACATGTAAGTGAGCTTGGGGTGGAGACTCCTTGAGGACCCCTTGTCTTACTGAGATTTCTTGTTAGAGATCTCACCCCACGTTTGGGGACGCTTATTTCAGGATCAGGTAATGTTGAGGGCTCAGGTGGCAGGAGGCCCGAGCTGAGTTGATAGTTTGATATGCTGTTCTGCTGGATTGACTGCTGTTATGTTATGTTTTCCGCTTTATTTATGTTATCATGTTGAGACTGTTTTGTGGGCATTGTTGCCTTATTTGGTGAGCATGGGGTTTGTCCATGCCACATGGTTTGACTATTGTCTTTTGGTTTAATGTTGTAATTAAAGTATCAGGATTTTGACCCAGGCTGCATGTGTAGTCCTGCGGTTCTAGATACACACATTATATTTATGTACGAGGTATTCAGTTAGTTGTCTTGCAATTTACATACAGGCAGTATTTTTATGAAAATGATTAAGTAATCAAGTTGGTTAAGTTAATGACGTCATAATTGAATTAAAGAAAAAGTTATTCCGCATTTTTATTAAGTGTGGCTTAATACGATAGTGTGTTAACAATCCGGGTTAACACGGGCTGTTACACATTGCACAACCTGCAGGGCATACGTCTGTAAGCAAACACACCGTAAGGACAGGTGAAAGCTGTCTTCTCTTGATCTTCTGGAGCAACTGCTATCTGATTATATTCGGAATAGCCGTCAAGGAAACAACAAAATGAATGTCCCGCTAGCCTCTCCAACATTTGATCTAAGAATGGTAGAGGAAAATGGTCTTTTCTCGTAGCGGCATTGAGTCTCCTGTAGTCGACGCACATTCTCCAGCCGGTAATAGTTCTTGTAGGAATCAATTCGTTGTTTTCATTACGTACCACTGTGATCCCACCTTTCTTCGGAACTGTTTGTACCAGACTCACCCATGCACTATCAGAAATTGGATAGATCATCCCAGCATCCAAGAGCTTCACGACTTCTTTTCTCACAACTTCTTTCATAGTCGGATTCAGTCTTCTCTGTGGTTGTCTGACTGGTTTCACATCATTCTCCATCAATATTTTATGAGTGCAAAAATATGAGTTTATTCCTTTGAAGTCTGTAATAGACCATCCTATAGCTATTCTGTGCTCTCTCAACACTTTAAGTAATCTTTCTTCTTCGGTGGTTGACAAATTTACATTGATATTCCTTGAGTATCACCCTTGTCTATTAGGTACCCTTGAGGCAAAATAACATACTTTTGATAAAGTGGGATAGGCTGAATAAACAAAGAAGGTGTCGTAGAAATTTATATTAAAATAACAGTTTTTAGGCTAACTTTGGGAGAGCATATCTCCCTCCACAGAGATCCAATAGGGATGTGTCATACATCATTTTGAAGCTTAAGATGTCAAATATGTTGTGTCAAAATTTGGTAGCAATTGGAGCTGTGCGTAGACCTGTAGACGCATTTGAGAGTAGACTGTCCAGAATGCCCTGCACTTGGGGGCTGTCAGGTCTTTGTTTTACAAAAAAAATTCTCCCTCAATTCTTGGTCAAATTAGTCTCATGATATGTCGAATTAAAGCTTAGGTGTATAGTTTACTGTATAAAAATTTGAGAGCAATTGGTTGAGCGGTTTGTCCAGAATCGCAGAAATGGTAAGATATGTTTGGTGTCCTGTTTGGGGTTGGCTAACAACTTTGCTTGTCTAACTTCAAACGGTAATAACCAGAGCAAATGAGAACTTTATGAGGTGTGTGATACCTTGCTGGTAAGTTAACTGAGTCTAGAATAACATATTAAAAGATTAGAGATTAGTAGAATGCGAATTTCTCGCAGTATTCAAAAGACTAAACCATGTTCAGTTATGTCAAAACCGCAAATGTGAGAATTATGCTAAGTGAGTTTAAGGGAACTCCTTAGTGACTTAAGACAAGAATTGCATGATAGTTAGGAATTTATTTTAATTATTCCGAGTTTAGATTTTAGTTAGGATCACAACTTTTATCATTACGTTTTATTATTATTTTTAAATGCTTACGTAATGAAAAGAAAAAAGTTTACTCGCATTTTTAAATGAACTGTTATGATTGTAACTGCGCTTAATATCATAATAAATGTTAACAACACCGGTACGTAATGGGCTGTTAGAGTCTTGCTCTTCATATTACACCTTATAGGTTGACCACTTTTGTTTCACAAAAAATCATAAAAAATCCTGTCTAATTCTCCTCCACTCTTTACCTTTTTCCTTTCAATCTTCCTATTTTTATTTTTTTTACTTGGCCTGAATCACATATCTTAAGTGGAAAAAAAAATTCCTCAAATTTTTTATGTCTGCAAGTGCAGACAATGGCACTCAAATGGGTCCGCCATTGTCTTGATGTGCTAAGAAACTTCATAAGAATTGATTAATTATTAATTAAATTAGGGGCGATAACGATCGAACTTGTCATACCGAAACCCTGATACCATGTAAAGAACCAATTCAATCAAAAAAATTAAGTTATTGGGTGAAGCTATATTAGCGGTTTTATATATCTCTAATGGGTTGAAAGAAATGGATATATACTCCACAATCCTTTATGTGTTTTCTTTGTAATAAGCAAACCATTCGTCTTTCTTTCTTTGTTGCCTTTGGACTCACTTTTTAGGTAGAAGATATATAGATGCGGCTTTTTTACCACTATAGCATTTTTTTAATAATTAATTACCAAATTGATCCTGTTTATAAACTATTTCAAAAATTTAACCTCTCCAGAAAAGATAACACCAATTTGCCCCTGTTTGACCGTTGACCATGAAGCCTACCCGGGTAGCTCCCTCCTACCCGGGTATTTTTTGAGAATTTTATCCTACCCTGGTAGGGAGAGGGATACCCGGGTATATTTCAAAATTCTGGAAAAATAGTTGAATTATTTACCGGGTAGGGAGGGAGCTACCCGGGTAAATTTCTAACTGCCAAATTCAACGACATACACCTAGCCGGTGCAATGGCATAGCACCTGAACCTCTTCCTCTCAATATTTCCCAATCTATCTCTATTCTTCACCATCACCAAGCTCAACAAAGCTGCAACACCAGATCCAAGCTGCAACACTTTATTCTGTCATCCTTTTCAATATACAGAAAATCATGTCATCTGAAATAAAACCAGAAAATCTTGGCAGAGAAGAAACAACTCGTCAAAAGAAGAGAAAACTCGAAAAAGGAAAATGAAGCATGCAGAAGCAAGGCATAGTTTACCCCAATAATTACAAGGGAATAACATTAAAAGTGAAACTTTACAAGGGAATAGCTTATTCTTTTACAAGGGAATAACCAAACTTGGGGCTTTGCCACTACAGAAGAATTTGAGCCAATCCCTCGCCTTTGCCTCTATATTTTAGCTGTGTATGAAGATGATCTTCGCCACCCCATTCGGGCACCTCTTGGGGGCTATGGAATTAACCTTGATTGGTTAATGGGATTTGTGTAACAGCCCGTGTTAACCCGGATTGTTAACACACTATCGTATTAAGCCACGCTTAATTAAAATGCGGAATAACTTTTTCTTTAATTCAATTATGACGTCATTAACTTAACCAACTTGATTACTTAATCATTTTCATAAAAAAATACTGCCTGTATGTAAATTGCAAGACAACTAACTGAATACCTCGTACATAAATATAATGTGTGTATCTAGAACCGCAGGACTACACATGCAGCCTGGGTCAAAATCCTGATACATTAATTACAACATTAAAATAAAAAGACGATAACAATCATGTGGCATGGACAAACCCCATGCTCACCAAATAAGGCAACAATGCCCACAAATAGTCTCAACATAACTTAAAATAAATAAAGCAGAAAACATAACAGCAGTGAAATAAACAGCAATCCACAACCAGCACGTCAGCATAATTATCAGCTCAGCTCTGGCCTCCTGCCACCTGAGCCCTCAACATTACCTGATCCTGAAATAAGCGTCCCCAAACGTGGGGTGAGATCTCTAACAAGAAATCTCAGTAAGACAAGGGGTCCTCAAGGAGTCTCCACCCCCAAGCTCACTTACATGTGTAATATAAGTTCTAAAAACAGTATTACAGTATAAGTTCTAAAATCATGCGATGCAGCAATTATTCATGTCATGTGTGCTTTCAAATCTACTGGCCAGAGAAATGTAGGAATACGTCTATGCCTACATGAGTACATGGATACTACCTGCACCTCACCCACATGCTTCTCCATCTTGTATGTACTACATACTCAGGATTGCCGTCTAGGTGGACACCACATGCATATCATAATAGCTCATTACATATAAACAGCTCAACAGCATTTCCAAAATAATCAAAGCATGTAACACAGCATGCATAAACTCATCCCCATGGGACATGGTGGAACATCAAAATGGCTAAACCGAGGACACGAAAGCTTACCTTGCAAGCTAGCTATCCAAGCCAAGAGTCCAACCACTCTCTAGTCCACAAACAGCAGTATCACAATCTGATATGGACCATTTAACAAGTCAATATTAATGCTCAACATGCATACAACTTAAAGACTATGCCTTTCCTTTACGTTTTACGTCTTAAGGCTTCCAACAAAGCCATAAGCCCTTAATCATCTGATTCTGACTTAGTTCATTTATTACAGAAGTTCAACTTCCTTAAACTAGGGTCCACACACCCATAATAGCTTACTGTTCATACAGTAAAGCTACTGTCTGCGCAGAACCCAGGATATCCGGATATCAGAAGGGGCATATCCGGATATGCCATATCCGGATATCACTCTGGACATATCCGGATATGTCATATCTGGATACCCAGATCCCATATCCGGATATCAATATCCGGATACCATATCCGGATACTGATATCCGGATATCTGTTCGACAAATATCCGGATATCTCACGACAGAATGCAGTTTCTGCATTTCGTGAATATCCATCCCAAAGATCCAACTTTTAACACATGTACACGTTAAAGCATGCATCTTTAAGCATATACAAGTTCATTTAGGTGTTGGTTACTTCATTTTAATCTTTTACATGCCAAGACACCAACTTTAAGCATTAACTTAAGATCAAAGGTGTAGAACACTTACCCCAAGCTTTGAGCAGCCAACAATGGTGCTCTTGGAGCTCACAAGTCAGCTCCAAAGTACAGACCTCAAGGTGCACGAAAATGTCACCCAAGCAAGGACCTTTCCTCACAAAGAAGGCTTCTTGAGGCTTCACCACTCAAGAACAAGACTCCCAACCAAGCCAAGGAAGGAACTCAGCCTCACACTCTCCCTCAAACAGCAACACCCTCAGAAACAAGACCACAACCTCCTTACAATGCACTCACTCAAGTGTTTCCATGGTGAAAGAGGGAGGATTTAAGCTAAAGGTGGCAACTTTCAAGCCAAATGGCCAAGGATGAAGGAAGGAAGAAGGGAAGGCAGCAGCAGCCACCCAAGTCACGTAGGAATAAAAGAATGTCTAGGGTTGTGTGCCAAAAATGTCTATTTATAGGCACAAGTCACACACGCGCAGTATTAGCCTTAATAGCAAAGTAAAAGATCTTGATCTCAAACTTCGGATTCTAGACCTAGACATTTTTCTAAGATTTGTCATATTTTTATTTTATTTTTCGGAGCACCTTTCCGGTACGCGCTTTTCCATAGCCAGTATCAGTTCTGGCATCAGATTACGTCATTTTGACTTGAAATTCGTTTTACATGTCCTACATAATATTCTAGTAATTATCATGCATTCGTTATAATTTTCCGGGATACTTTTCCGGTACGCATTTATACCGAGTAGCAGAACCGGTATCTGCGCTTTTCTTCCGAAAAGCGACTTTCAGCATTTTTACTCACTCAATATAATTATCCAAGTCCATTAATAATTATTAGGGTCAATTATGGAATTATTTCCTAATTATCATAATTAATTCGCTAATTACCTTAATTAGCGGTGCGGGTTCTCACAATTTGCATTTGTCATTTAACATGACCAAACAAACTTTCTTACACACACAACATTTTGTGGGGCCCGCACCTTTTGAAACAAAAAAAAATTGTGGCACGCAAAACGAATCTCTATAACATTACACAATCACTTTTCCTACAACATAACTCTTATAAAACCCTTGGTTAATACACAAAATGACATATGAAGATACCAAAAGGAAGGCTCCATCATATATACTGTATCTTGATCATGATTATGCTAATATAGTTCTTGCCATTAGGGGTCTAAATTTGGGAAAGGATAGTGACTATGCAGTTCTGTTGGACAGTAGATTGGGGAAGAAAAAGTTTGATGGGGGGTATGTTCACAATGGGTTGTTGAAGGCTGCTGAATGGGTTTTGGAAGCTGAATATAAAGTTTTGAGGGAGTTTGAGGGATCTTGTGTTGCAGCTTTGTTGAGCTTGGTGGTGGTGAAGAATAGAGATAGACTGGGAAATATTGAGAGGAAGAGGGTAGGTGCTATGCCATTGCACCGGCCAGGTGTATGTCGTTGAATTTGACAGTCAGAAATTTACCCGGGTAGCTCCCTCCCTACTCGGGTAAATAATTCGACTATTTTTCCAGAATTTTGAAATATACCCGGGTACTCCCCCCTCCCTACCCGGGTAGGATAAAATTTTCAAAAAATACCCGGGTAGGAGGGAGCTACCCGGGTAGGCTTCATGGTCAACGGTCAAACAGGGACAAATTGGTGTTATCTTTTCTGGAGAGGTTAAATTTTTGAAATAGTTTATAAACAGGATCAATTTGGTAATTAATTATTAAAAAAATGCTATAGTGGTCAAAAAAATCATATAGATGCTCTTGCTTTTAATATAATAGTTATGAAGGCAGATAATTCAAAATCCCTAGTCCTGTACAATAATTTATGATATGTCAGAGTTTTATTCTTATATAATAAAATAAAGTCTTTACTCTAAAGAGTGAGATAATTTTTTATTGTATTTTTCTTAAGACACATGACCTCGTTGTTGTTTAATATTTTTTAGGGTTTTTAAAAAAATTTAATAATGAATATGTTTTAAAAGAATTATGTTAAATTTCTTTTTATGTTAAATTATGTTATATTAGTATTTTAAGTTTTTAAAATCATACCAACCAAATAAAGATCAAGGAATCTATATATTTCTTCACCTGATTGGTAAATGGATCTTATGTATTTATGTATTATGTTAACATTTCATAATTTAAAAAACTAAATAAGAACGAAAATCCAAAATAAATAAAATAATAAGTAATTGAAAAGAGAGGTATTGTAGAATACCTCTATTTGTATGGAAGGTCATAGTTCTTTCGCTGGTATCGAACCGAGTTGT
Organism: Gastrolobium villosum; assembly: GCA_032173675.1. Lineage (NCBI taxonomy): Eukaryota > Viridiplantae > Streptophyta > Magnoliopsida > Fabales > Fabaceae > Gastrolobium > Gastrolobium villosum. The sequence goes on from JAVKPL010004370.1 coordinate 81,881, forward strand.
TGAATGATATAAGAAATACTCTCAACCAACAAGCAACTCGGGAAACCGGCAACAAGTGGTACTACAAAATAATATTTACCTTGTTAGTAATTTGAAGATTAGTAATTAGTTCCAATTTTGGATAATGCTACAGTTTGAAAATGAAAAATGAGGATTGATGGGTTGATAAGAGGAGGGAAATTAATAAGTTGTTCAAGATGGCAGCTACATATTAGCTAAACCAAATATTTGAAACAATTTCGTTCGACTTAATAAGGAAAATTATTTATCATTTTAAGTGAAATTATTGTGTTTTGGTGTATATTTGATGGTTCATGAGAAAAATATTTACTATTTTAATTGATATAACTTTTTATTATTTTAAGTGAAACTATCGTATTTTACTGATTTTTTACCTTTTTTTTTTTACTATACTTTATCTTTCTCTCCCTTCTAATTTTGAGAAGAAAAAAATATAATATTTATCATTTTAAATAACACAAATTTGTATCATTTTAAGTGAAATGATTATATTTTGATAATTTTTTATCTTTTTTTTCTTCCACAATACTCTCTTTTCTCTCTTCTCCTAGTTTTGTGGAGAAGAGAGAATAAAAAATAATTAAATATACACCAAAATAGTCATTTACCTACAATGACATAAATTTATGTCATTTAAAGTGATAAACATTTTTTCCATATAAAAAGGGTTAATGATTTCTCCATCTGGTGTAGAAAAAAATTTCTGTCTTAGACACAAAATTCTCTTTCTCTCTCTTCCAATTTTGTGTCTGAGGTAAAAAAAATAAAAATTTCTCCATCAAAGGTAGAAATCATTAGCTCTGAAAAAATTACCAAATATGTAAAAAACAAAATGATTTTACTTGTCCCCCCTCATAATGTGACTCGATTCATAACCTAATTCCATTTTTTAGAATTTTTTTCACACGTGTTATTATTATTTTTTTTGCTGTTCTAAAGACTTCATTGTTCGTTGTGATATTTAAAATTGGGAGAATATAAGACATGAGCATTACTAATTCTTATGTTATTGCAGAAAGTTATCTTATGTTGTACATCTATCAAATCCTGTATCAGCTTTTTCTTTTTCTTTATTCTTTTTAAATTATGGTTCTTATATATTTGTCTCAACTACATAAGAATACTATCTTCACTAATATGAGATGAGTAACTCCATTACTTTAAAGTTTAAACTCAATGAAAATGTGATATATGAATTAAGTAATAATATGAGTAAGTGAAAAGGAAAGGGTCGCGGTTTGATTCCCACATGCCATCTTTTGAAGGGGTTTAAATATCTTTATTCCTTACCTATCCTGTACTCCAGATTAGTCGCATAGCCGACTCAAAGAGTCAAAGCTTGTGAAGATACCAGGGGAGCCAACTTGCCTCAAAGAGATAATTATGATTGTGTTAACTAAAAAATAAAAAATAATAATAATATAAGTTGTCAAATTAAATTTAAGATATTATTTAATAATTTTGAATAAAATCTTAAGTGTTTCTCTGAGAGAAAATTAAAATTCCGTAAATCATATTTTGCCTGACACATTTTTACTAACCTCGTCTAATAAACATTCCTTTAGTTAGTGATGTTGATCAATCAATTCAAATCACGGTGACTAAACCAAAAAACTAATAATCAAATTAATCAAAAAACCAATAACCAATTTAATCAAAAACCTAAAAACCAAAAATTGAACAAAAACTGAACTATTCGATTTGGTTGGTGAAAACTGAGTCAATATATTTTGTATTTATTATTTTCAAAAGATGGTGTCGCGGAATCTTGTTGTTTTGTTGGCTTCGAATTTTGTTGTTTTGTAGACTTGAAATCTTGAATGTTATTAATAGTAAACTATATTGTTTGAGTTTTTTTATTGCTTATTAATCTATTAAACTCTTCATGAGTTTTAAGACTTGGATTTTCCAGTGGTTTGTAACTTTGAATCGCTTTATTTTGATATAGCTAGTGATTTGTATGACTGAAATTTTAGGCTTCTTGAAGAAACAAAATTTTTTCCAATCCAATTCAAAGCGAATAAAATTGGATTAGATTTGATCGGATTAAAAAAATTAAAACCAAATAAATGAATAAATAATTAAATCAAAGTAATTAGATCAGATAATTTTTATTTCAAAACCAATCTAATTCAGACCGCAAACATCCGTGGTCAATGAGTAGATTTTCATATTCAAACATGTTATTGCGATAGGATATTATTATTATTATCAAATAATGATATTATCCTATGTTAACTATTGATTTTTATCAATCAATAGTTATCATTTATTATAAATTAATAATTAATTAATAAATTTGATTTATAAAAATAATAACTATCAATGAATAAAAATCAATGATTAAAATATAATAATAATATTAATAATAAAATTATTTGATAATAACAATATCCTCTGTGTTGTTATTATGTTAACATTAAGGGCCCGTTTGATAGGCATCATTCTGTAAGATTCTCGGAAATCTGAATTTTTTTAAATTTTAAATTTTCAAATATTATCATAAACTGAGTGTAAAAATCATAATTTTGAAAATCAAAATTTGTAAAAAAAAAAGTTTTTGCTGTAGCAAACGTCTCCCGAAAAACTCTCCGCTAGTGTAACAGTAGACCTCACACGTTTCATCTTTTTCGCCCTTTGGGGGATATATGATTATCCACTTACTTTTCCCCCCAAGTCACGTGACCAAATTTGAAAAACAAGGTAAGAACACGTGCCTCTCTGATTTGAACCTAAACGAACACAAAGAGCGCACTCAAACCCAAAAAAACCCCATTCTTGTGTTCAGTTCTTCTTCTTCTTATTTGTTCTCTCTTTTTCTCTGAAAATCATCAACGTTACGAAGTGTTCGCCATGGAAGCGATACTCATAGATTGTGCGCAGAAGAGTCTTCGCCATTTCATGCACTCCAACGCCATCTTCATCTCACAGCGTCTCTGTGCTCAGTTTCCCTCTGAGGTGTTTATTTTCTTCACTTCTCGTATCATCTCTTCATTTTCCTACATTAACGCTGCACTCCCTCCCTGTTTGGTTCATCAGAAATTCCGAGAAAACCTAAATGGAAAATAAAATTAATTGGTTCAAACCACGAGCTCGAGCAACTGCCACTTTTTCTTTTCTTTTCTTAACTTTTCTTCTTTGTTTTCCTCATGCTTTTTCGATACTTCATATGCATCGAGATCGGTGATTTTGGCTGAAGCTGTTCGATTCAATTCCTGTACTGAAATTTCGAGATAAGAGTGTTCGTTGCTTTGGCAAGATTTAGATTCGGTTTTATTTTCACATTATTTTGATTATGTGATTATGTTGGGGTTTGAAGTTTCTTTGTGTCAGAGAATGAAATAAACCATTAAAAAAATCTTCGAATTCCTTAAGGTTTTGAGTTAGAGTGGTTCTTTTTATGGTATGAGAGCTTCAGTGACAATAACGTCGAGTTAGATCCTCACTACCCTCACTTGTAAACATTAAATATGTGGGTCCAATCCAAAATTGTGAATGTTTACAGCAAGGAAGATAGAAACAGAGTTTTCACATGGAAGGTGATGTGAAATTTCAACCCTTATTGCCAAGCCATAGTGTAAGCCAACACTTATACCTTCAATTTATTCATAAGTCGTAGCAAATGAGAATTACTCTTGTTTGTCTGATCTTATTGAATTGACATGTCTCCTTTGTGCCCGAGGTACATGATTTTGGATGTGCCTAACCAAGAATTTTGTGTCCTTATAACCAATATTGTTAAAACGTAGAGTCTATGTAAAGACGGTAGGGGTGAACAAAAACGTAAAATCGCAAACCGTAAACGAAACTTAAGAGTTTACTAATGTATTAAAAATAAAATATATATCCAACATATATAAAACCAAAACCCACAAACATGTTTATTTTATAAGAATGTCAATTTTAATCTTTGTTTTAATTTATGTAGAATAATTTTAATGTATTAATTATATAAGTTATTAAATTTAAGCTAATTAATGACTAAAAATATATATAAATTTTATTATTATTACGTGTTATATATATATATTTGAACTATGCAAAAAAAATAATTCATTTTACGTTTCGACACTACTTTTGAACCGTTTCTACGTTTCGACACTACGTTTAATCCGTTTAGACCCAAAACCGTTACAACTACCGTTTCGACTCGATTTTGGTCATAAGAAGTAGACACGGTCCGTTTTTACGTTTCGGCACTACGTTTTTACAACACTGCTTATAACGCTGTTAATTATTACTTCTTGTTCATGAACTTAATTTGGCTATATTTTTATTCATTGTCACTTGCTGAAGACATCTTTTGCGCTCTGTTAGGTTAGTGTTTGGTAATTATTTTTTGTTTTGTACAGACAAATTTGCAATTGTTAGCTGGCTGTTACTTGCAAAGTAACCAACCTTATTCTGCATACCATATCTTAAAGGGTACGTTTCTTGCAATATTTATTATGTCTTGAACAGTTTCAGAGTTGCATTCTTATTATTTTTAAATATCACTGTTCCTTTTTCTGTTTAAGAGGGCTTTACTTGGAGCAGTGATAAAGCTGCTCTATTGTGACTGAAAGATCATAGGTTCAAATATGAAAAATAGTCTCTTTGTAAATATGTTAGGGTAAGGCTGTGGACAAAGATTTCCCTCACTAGTCGGGATTTAATGGGGATTGATTTACTATTCCTTTCTTGTTTCATTAATTGACTTTTAATTTTTCCCCCCCCCCCCCCCCCACCCTTTCTTGTATGAATTCTTGTTATATCTCTCTTGTTATTTTTCTTCTTTATTTCTTGAAGGAACTCAAATGGCTCAATCCCGGTACTTGTTTGCAATATCATGCTTTCGTATGGATCTTCTTACGGAAGCCGAAGGAGCATTATGTCCTGCTAGTGAGCCTGGTGCAGAGGTATAAAGCTCAATTTAGAATGTGATTAATGTTATCTCCTGATTATAAAATTTATAAAAATATGTCGGTAGCAATATTTTATTTCCCAAACAATTTTAAATTGTTTATATTTCTTGTTCTGTTTAATTTCTATACCAGTTTGCTATTATTAATTCACTTATCACATAAGTTCTGACATGCCCTTCTGTTTTAAGTTGCTTTTTGTTACAATTCGTTGTGGCATTTTTCTGTGAGAGGTGCATGACTTCTTTAATTTTGTTGCTTTTTTTACTGTGTAGGTTCCAAATGGTGCAGCTGGTCATTATCTATTAGGGCTCATTTACAGGTTGCTGATCAGTCTTCCCATCAATGACCAAAATCTCCTTTAAGTACTTGGTTAAATTAACTAGTCTAATTTGGCTAAATCACATCATACTTATTATTAGAGTAAAATAGTTGAGTATATTTTGTAACAGCTGTCAAGGGTATTTTTGTAATAGACTAAAGTATATTTTGTAACAGTTGTCAAGGGTATTTTTGTAATAGACTAAATACAATTAGTTAGCAAAACTGAATCAGTTTCAGTGACGTGGCATTGTCCTCAGCTCTATAAATAGCTCAAGTGTAACGTTTTGGCACAATTGAATAATATCAGTTACTATTCATCACTTTCTCTCTCTCTTCTGTTCTCTCAAAATGTTCTCTTGTTCTTCATCTCTCTCCTTGATTTCTTTGATGGTATCAGAGCTCTCTTTCTGAGGGCCTGATACAAACGCGTTCGTCATGTCTTCCGCATCACCATCTCCATCGTTGTCTTCAACTCAAAATGCAACAACAGAAAATCGTTCTTCGTCACCATCACTGTTCAACCATGCGATCTCAGTCAAACTTACTGAGAGCAACTTTCTTCTATGGAATCAGGTTGTAGAACCTGTGATTACTTCTCACCAACTCCAGAACTTTCTTGTTAACCCTAAAGTTCCGCTACAGTACGCATTTGAACAAGATCGCGTTGATGGAGTCACAAATCCTTCATATACTGACTGGCTACGTCAGGATCAGATGCTACTGTCTTGGCTTCTTTCGACGATCTTTGAAGATATGTTGAACGAGATCTTCGGAGTAAGCCATGCATATGAAGCGTGGGACCAGATCCACAAGTTCTTTCAAGGAATGATGAGATCTAAGGCTCATCAACTCAGATCTGAGCTTCGCACCATGAAGAAAGGTGGAAGATCCATTGCTGAGTATCTGAGACGGTTCAAAACGTTGTGTGATGAACTGAAGGCAATCAAGAGTTCTGTATCTGTTGAAGAACAAACTGAAATCATACTAGCTGGACTACCTGCAGAGTTTAATGCATTTGTTACATCTGTTCGAGCACGTGAGAATCCTTACTCAATAAATGACTTGAGAGTTAAACTAATTTCCTACGAAATGATGCTTGCAAAACAGAATGAGACACTTCTTGCTGAATCAATGTCTGTAAATGTTGTGCAAACAACATCTGCTGATCAGAAGGAAGAACTAGCACCTAGCAGAGCTCCCTTTGGAGTTATTTAGCAAAATCATGGTCAAAATTTTCAAAACCAAAGATCATATGGCATTGGTAGAGTAAGAGGAAGGCCTTTTATTTGAAGTAATAGAAGTGGAAGAGGTCGAGGACGCAACAACCTCCAATGCCAACTCTGCTACAAGTTTGGACATAGTGTCCAAAGTTGTTGGTACAGATTTGATGAAAATTTTGTACCTGATCCATCTCCTCCTGAAGCTCCTCAATACTTTTCAGTCACTCAGTCTTCTTATCAAAGGCCACACCAGTATCTTCGACCTCCTACAAATCCTCCTCAAGCATTGCTCACAGCTAGTTAACTCCAAAACACTCCTCAATCACAGTGTAACATTGCTTCACAGGGACAAGGAATCTTGCCAACTCCTCAGAATATCCAAGCCATAGAATGGTATCCAGACTCGGGAGCATCTCATCATGTCACAACACATCCTCAAAACCTTCTATAGAGTACTCAATTATCAGGATCAGATCAAGTTTACATATTGAATGGCCAAGGTCTAAGAGTCAATGCTACTGGTTTAACTTCTTTTCCTTCTCCCCTTAAACCACACACTCAACTACATCTTGACAACTTATTGCTTGTTCCCTCTATAACCAAAAACTTAATCAGTGTGAGTAAATTTGCCAGAGATAATGGAGTTTATTTTGAATTTCACCCCTTTACTTGTTGTGTAAAATCACAGGAATCTCATGAAGTGTTGCTGGAGGGTGATTTGGGATCAGATGGCTTGTATCGGTTTAATGGAATCTGCCTCACTCAAAATCCAAGACAAAATTGTCATTCCAACTCAATGTCTCTGTGTAATACATCTATAGTTCCTAGTTCTATTTCTACTGTAAACCCACAGTGTACAATAAATGTAGCTTCTGATCATCAGAAAGCTGTAGGTTCTTCATAGAAAAGGTACACGTACTACTCGTAATCCTTATCCTCTTTATACCTTTTTGAGCTATGATCGTCTTTCTTCACCTCATTTCACATTTGTTTCTAGTCGTTCTTCTGTTTCTTTTCCTAAGACCACAGGTGAAGCACTTTCCCATCCAGGGTGGCGCCAAGCAATGCTAGATGAGATGACCGCACTTCATACCAATGGCACCTGGGACCTTGTTTCTGCTCCCCCAGAGAAGTCATAGTGGGTTGTCGCTGGGTTTTTACTGTGAAAGTTGGACCTGATGGCCATATTGATCGTCTCAAGGCACGTTTAGTTGCAAAAGGTTTTACTCAAATCTTTGGCCTTGATTATAGCGACACATTCTTTTCAGTCGCTAAGATGGCATCGGTTCGCTTATTTCTTGCCCTTGCTGCTGTTCGTCACTGGCCACTCCTACAACTTGACATCAAAAATGCCTTTCTTCATGGTGATTTACAAGAAAAAATTTACATGGAGCAACCACCTAGTTTTGTTGCTCATGGGGAGTCTGGGAAGGTGTGTCGTCTTCGCAAATTCTTATATGGTCTCAAGCAGTCTCCTCAGGCATGGTTCAGTCGCTTCAGTTCTGCTGTTCAGGCGTTTGGCTTAATCCGGAGTAAAGTTGACCATTCTGTATTTTATAGGATCACATCTCCTGATAAATGCATCTATTTGTTAGTCTATGTTGATGACATCATTCTCATCGGAAGTGATCAAGATGGAATTCGTCAGTTAAAACAACATTTATTCGGTCAATTTCAAACAAAGGACATTGGGAAGCTACGTTACTTTTTGGGAATTGAGGTGGCGCAATCCAGAAAGGGCATTTCTATCTGTCAAAGGAAGTATGCCTTGGATATCCTAGAAGAAACAGGTATGTTGGGATGTAAACCAGTTGATACACCTATGGATCCCAATGTCAAGTTATTGCCCGAACAGGGGGAGCCATTATCTGATCCTGGACGTTATCGAAGGTTGACTGGGAAGCTCAATTATCTCACTGTAACTAGACCGGACATTTCTTTTGTTGTTAGTGTCGCTGGTCAGTTTCTTGATTCTCCGTGTGATTCTCATTGGGATGCTGCTATTAGGATCCTTCGTTACATCAAAGGAGCACCAGGGAAAGGTTTATTATATTCAGATCAGGGAAATACATAAATTTGTGGTTATTCAGATGCCGATTGGGCAGGATCACCCTCGGATAGGCGCTCTATTTCAGGCTATTGTGTTTTCTTTGGAGGAAACCTGATTTCTTGGAAAAGTAAGAAATAAACTGTTGTTGCCCGATCTAGTGTAGAGGCCGAATATCGTGCAATGGGAGTTGCTACTTGTGAGCTAATCTGGTTGAAGCAGTTGATTCGGGAGCTCCATCTTTGTGAACAGAAACAACCCATGACTCTCATCTGTGACAATCAAGCTGCACTCCATATATCCTCTAATCCCCTATTTCCTAAGAGAACCAAACATATAGAGATCGATTGTCACTTCATTCGAGAAAAGATTCAGTTAGGAGAAATCAAGACGGCATTTGTCAACTCCAGTGATCAACTCGCGGATGTCTTCACTAAAACTCTTAGGCGACCTCGGGTTGAATATATTTGTGGCAAGCTGGGTGCTTACAATATATATGCTCCAGCTTGAGGGGGAGTGTTAGAATAGTTGTTTTGTGTATACTCCCACATCGTATAGTTGTTCAGTATATAGTCCCACATCATGTAAACTCAGCCCATTAGTTTTTCCTAGTCTCTATAAATAGAGAGCTCTTATATTGTAATTTACACATTCATTCAATATACACAACGTATTCTTTTACATTCAAGTCTCTATTAGCACATCCCTTTTTTAAATGTCTTGCATATCTACCTGTGCCCTCACAGACTTGGTGTCATTTGGTGGTTGATTCCCATCAAGCATTTCGTTGTTCTATGAAGATTTGGTCCTTCGTGTTCCTGGGACTGATTTCCATTGAATTATCTTTAAATATCTGTCTTTGCTTTAACTTGTAATTTACTTCATACTATTTCATATCCACGTTCATCCTTCTATATTCCCTTGAGTTACTATTCTGCCTTTTCAGGTACACTGACAGAAGGAAAAGTGCCATACATCATTTTAAGCAGGCACTATCAATGGATCCTCTGATGTGGGCTGCCTATGAGGAGCTGTGCATATTAGGTCTGTGAGATGAATTCACTAGATTCCCAAAGCTCATCTGGCATACTTGATTTACCAATTGGTGAAACCTAGTATAAGGGACTGCTTGCTAAGTTGTTAAATTGTGTGTTTCCCCATTTGGATGAGGTTGTTTATAGTTTTGATGAGATAAGGAATCTGGTCAAAGCAAAGGAAACATGTTACACCTTATATGATTTGAAAATAATACACCTATGGTTTAGGCATTTTAGTTTCGGTAACCGAGCATCAGTCATAGTTTTATTGTGGTTTGCCCATAACCGGTGATATATAAAAATTTGACAATAATGAGCACTAGAAAAAATACTTGTTTTTTTATTAAAGTGCTTGTGGCTCTACCAAATATTGAAATTGTCATATTACTGAATAAAAGCAGAAGTATGCCAGTTAGTGATGCAAATTTAGACTTTGAGTAATTAAATGGTTGTTTCGCTTTTGTTTTCTAAAATATGTTGTTGTCATCATAATCATCATTGTACTGTTTTCTGAATATTTAGGTGCTGCTGAAGAAGCAACTGCAGTTTTTGATGAAGCAGCTGCTTTTTGCATACAAAAGCAATACCTAAATTGCTCAATCTCTCACTACTCACATTCGTCAGCTGAAGATTGTAATGTAGTTGCCGCCAGACAGTGTGTCTCTGAAGATGTGAGTCCAAGGCAACTCAGACAAATGCAGGGCCTAAAGGATATTGCTGAAAATCATCATGGAACATCTATGTTAGGAGGAACTGCTGGTCAAATTATTAATAGTGGTCCATCTATTGTGTCATTTTATAACACCCCATCTCCGATGGCCACACAGGTAACTGTGTAATTTTATATTGTGAAGGCCTATTAATGTTCATTAAAAAATTGTGGAATGCTAAACTATAGACTGAGTTATAGTTTCCACAAATTTGAGTATGGCCAGCAGGATTCAGAAATATATATATATATATATATATATATATATATATATATATATATATATATAAAGGCATCCTATTTTTCCTTAAAATGATAATGCAGGTTCCTTGGTCAACTAGATGTGTTTGATGTCCATTTTTCTTTTCAAATGAATGACATGATCTGTTCTGCTCTTTTGCAGTTGTCAGGTGTTGCTCCACCCCCTTTGTGTAGAAATATGCTGCCTAATGTCCCAAATTTGAGTACAGTTGTTGGTGACAGTTCTCCTAAGTCAACAGTGAACTCTACTCTTCAAGCCCCTATTCAAGCCCCTCGAAGAAAGTTTGTGGGTGAAGGAAAGTTACGGAAGGTCGGTTCTATTTTTCTGCCTCTTTGAATCACGTTACCTTATCTGGCATTTTTCTGTATATGGATGTTGATTTCATTAAGTTGCTTAAGTACAAGATGACAATTTTCAATACATTTTTCTTTCAGCAGTAGTGATGTTGATTTATCCACTTTGTTATTAATATCAAAACTGCCAATCTTTAGTCAAGCATTTTGCCGGGAGAGCCTTTCATTATAGGAATGACAGTTTATTCTGACAACATTATTGGACCTCAATTTTGTTCCCATCTAATCATGACTTTATATGGGCATCTGAATTTACCTTTTCAATTCATGTTACCATTGATTCTTATTGAATATGTATGTAATATAGTTAATTTTCTGCATCTCTGCTCATCTAAAGTTTATTTTGCATTCAGGTCTTTCTGGGTTTTTATGTACTTGTGGGCACTATAGTGCCATGCATTCTAAGATAAACTTTTAAATGTATTTTCCATATTATGATGTGAATTATTGACCATTTGTTCTGTTGATTAACTGAATATTGAGGTTTTTTTTTGCATGATTGTAATAAATATGTATTCTGGTTGAGTGCTTGACTTTTCAGACCTTTTGATATTATGTTCTTTTATTTTTCACCATTCATTTTTCTTTCTAAATATATATTTTTTCAGATTTCGGGTAGATTATTTTCTGATTCTGGTCCTCGACGTAGTTCAAGACTCTCTAGTGAAGGAGTTGTAAATGCAAATGCTAATGCAACAGTTGTATCTGGAAATGGAACTAGTAACTCTTATAGGGGAGGGTCAAAGCTTAATCCTATGGCATTTCGTACCATGATGGTTCGCAAGGGACAGTCATGGGCCAATGAAAACATTGATGAAGGTAATGGATCTTTATATATCTCACTACTTGATTTTATCAATTTATTCTTGTATATGGAAACAATTCCCTTTCTTAAATAATTTTGGTGCAGTGTTAGGTAAGTCATTTATTCACTTTTGCAAGTTGCATCCAAGCTGATGATGTTAGATTTCTTTTGTGAATTGTCTTCTATTCTATTGCCTTTGATATCTGTATTTAAATTAGTGATGCTTGATAGAAATATGAATCTACTGCCAGGTGCTAATCTAATATGTTGAACTCTAATAAGTTGAAGGGTTTGTGTATCCATTAATGGTTATGGTTCACACATTTTCTTAAAGTGATTATTGTTTAAAATTTTCTTTGTTACAATATTTAATGATTTCTCATTTCTTTATTTTTAGGGATCCATAATTATGTCCCAGAAGATTCTCGTTTAAATATTACATCAACAACTTCTTGTTCAGCTCCTGCCATTGAAGCTAAATCTTATGAACAAGAAGCAACAACATTTCAAGTTGGTGGGCAAGTAAAATGTTCTTCTGAAGTCATCAATGGAGCTTCAGAAATACTGACCCTTCTAAGAGTTATTGGTGAAGGCTATAGACATGCCTGCTTGTATGGGTGCCAGGTATTAATTGGATATTTCTGGAGAAAATCCAGATGTGGTTTATATCATTTATAAATGTAATTCTAATTGGAGATATGGAAATGGAAAGATAAAATGAGGAATATACCTTGTCCTCAGTTGCATTTTGTTTTTTAATATCTGTTTATGGTGGAGCAGGATGCACTGGATACCTATCTGAAGCTTCCACAGAAACACTACAATACTGGCTGGGTCCTTTCTCAGGTGATTTTTGGTGGCTCTGCTTGCATTCTCTGACCTTTCATTGTAATTCTTGGTACTTCAGCATGGATTTATAGATATACTACATTCAGGCTTATCATACTATATTCCGGTATTTTTTTGGCTGCAACTAGTAATCTTTTTCTTTATTGTTCTTAGCTTTCTTTTGTCTCTGTTTTGAAGGATATCTTATATCCCCCCCGCAGCACCAAAAAAAAAAAAAAAAAAAACTAGTTGTACTTCTCCACTTTTCTGTCTAATAAAATAGCAGTTAAATGAAATCTCTATATTTAACTGTCACTCTACCCATTTTGTAACTATAATCTTTTAATATATTTGTTACACTCCATAAGATGTCAAGAAATAACAGCTTTGGATGAGACTATGAATAAAAGAAAGTACATCAGGACAAAGTAAAAAAAAACTAGGGGCTAAATAAAATTTCCGATCCTAAATTAGAATTTAGTCCAACGCAAGTTGGCTTGTTCTTTGTCCATGCTTCATGCTTGGAGGGCTTTTGGGTGGGGGGTTGTGTTAAAGATATAGATTGTGCCTCCATCTTAAAGCTTGAGCTTTTTGAAAAGTCAGTCTTGGACAATAAGAAAGTTGGAGAGAACAAGGAGGTCTGAAACTGTGAGCCATAAAGTATAGAAATACCATTTTGGTGTTGTGTTTGTCAGTTACATGTCTGACACAGACACTTATGACACAATGATGAAACGTGTACATGCCCAGCTTAATTTTTTTTTTCCAGGCGACACAACTTGGACGTGGCCATTTAAAATTTGATTTTTGTTGTTTTGGATGTACTTGTTCATGGCTAGTTCTACTACGAGACTTAAGGGCCATTTTCTTGAAATTTGTGAGGTTTTAAATTGACTTCTTATGGCTAACCTGGCCAAATTTGGTCTGCGGATTTTTTCACTGTAAAAGCTGGTTCTTTTTATATGCCATTGGATTCTTTGATGGTGATCTTTATGCTGGAGATCCCCACGGATGCATCACATTAACTATTTGTCATCTTACTTGAATATGTTTTAATGCAGGTTGGAAAAGCATACTTTGAATTAGTTGATTATGTAGAAGCTGAACGGGCCTTTAGTATTGCTCGTCAAATATCACCTTATAGTTTGGAAGGAATGGATATATACTCAACAGTCCTTTATGTGAGTTAACATATATTTTCTTTATAAAAAGCAAACAATTTGTCTTTCTTTTCTTGTTGCCTTTGGGACTCACATTTTTGGTCGATTCAACTAGTAAAATCTCTTGATAGAAGAACATAACCCTAATCAACTATGTTTTGATATCCTTGTTCTTGGCTCCTAGCCTAAAACTGCTCCTGGAATATGTTTGAGGCTCTGATTTCTCTGATGCTGCCTGGTATTTCTGTAAAAGGATTCCTTTTTTGATGGTTGTCATCAACAAATTACAAATGAACCCTGAACATTCATATGTGGCAATAACTTTTTAACACTATGTCCTAGTATTTCTTTAGCTTCCTGCTCCCACAAAGTTTAAAATTTTAAATGCATGCCTGCATGTTTACTGCTTGACTAAAAGGCTACTTTATCTATGGCGCAGCATTTAAAGGATGATATGAAGCTAAGTTACCTGGCGCAGGAACTGATTTCAACTGATCGCCTAGCTCCTCAATCTTGGTTGGCATACATTGAACTTTCTTGTAATTATTTGGTGTGCTGACTTTCATTTTTTCTGACTGAAATTTCTTCCCTTAATAAGTCATTTTTTACTTGGTCTTTCTTCATTTTGCCAGAAGGCTCAAAACTGCATATTTTCTTCTGTGTGCGTGCGTGCATGCACTGTGAGCCTAGCTGTGTTATGTTTTCAAAAAAGAGCATTTTCTTTCGGCTGTGATAGTGATATTTGACATATTATTACCTATATCCTGTCTACTACTTATGAAGTACAGGATCTTCCATAGAACATTTGTGTATATTTTGGCATACTTAGTTATCTGCTTGCGAAGCCTTTCATAAATATGCTGATGATAATATTATCTTGCTATTCAAGCACCACTGGAATCTTTTGGAAAATTAGAGCTTTAGAGTCTATTTTTCTCCCCCCCCCCCCCCCCCCCCCCCCCCAAATTTTTTCTGTATTCGGCTGTCCGATTCTTAATTACTATCATTTATACTGGTTTATCATTTGTATCGAATTCTGTGGCAGGTGTGCCATGGGTAATTGCTACAGCCTGCAGAAAGATCATGAAACTGCATTGAAGAATTTTCAACGAGCTGTTCAACTGAATCCCAGATTTGCATATGCACACACGCTTTGTGGACATGAGTATGATCATATTGACCTTTTTTATGATCCAAACGCGCCCATGTTTTCAGCAACTTTTTATGGTCTTGTAATTCATTGCTACTTGCAGGCACGTTGCACTAGAAGATTTTGAAAATGGGATTAAGTGCTACCAGAGTGCACTCAGGGTTGATGCAAGGCATTATAATGCCTGGTATGGACTTGGAATGATATATCTTCGCCAAGAGAAGTTTGAGTTCTCTGAACATCATTTCCGTATGGCTTTTCAAATCAACCCACGATCTTCTGTTATATTGTCATACCTTGGAACTGCTTTGCATTCTTTAAAGGTTTATCTCTCGCTGCATTAATTGTAGTAGTACAAATACAAACTAGAACTGCATTAGTCTTTGCTTGTATTTTGTATCCAGGGTTCTGAAATTTTGATTCTATGAGTTGTCAGAGAAGTGAGGAAGCATTGACCATAATGGAGAAGGCTATTTTAGCAGATAAGAAAAATCCGCTTCCCATGTATCAAAAGGCCAACATACTCATTAGCCTGGAAAATTTTGTCGAGGCTCTGGAAGTCCTGGAGGAGCTTAAGGAGCATGCTCCCTGCGAAAGTAGTGTCTATGCTTTGATGGGCAATGTCTATAAGAGGCGTAACATGCATGAGAGAGCAATGCTTCATTATGGTATTGCTTTGGATTTGAAACCTTCTGCAACAGATGCTGCTGTCATTAAGGTGATTGGCTTACAACAGAAATCTTTTTGCTCTAAGCTCATAAAGTTTTTACAGTTAACTAATCTTTCTGCTATCTGGTTGGTTTGGTGAATGTTCAATTACTTTGTAACTTTTTAGATTATTGATGACCACTTTAGAAGACATTAAAACTTCTGGTTGTTGTCATTCCTTTATTTATTTTTCCTGTGTGACTTGGAGCTTCTTATTCTTTTCTAACAGGCTGCCGTTGAGAAATTGCATATACCCGATGAGTTAGAAGACTACGTCTGAAGTGCAAGATTTGAATATTTGTTCATAATGATTTGCTTTCGGCTAATTGTGCATAAAAGCACAGAAATGCTTGATGAGTATCCATTGGTGGAGCCATTATCTCTAGAAATGACTTTTAGAAGTTTTGTAGGATATTGACATAGGATTAGAGCAAATGATGTAACAGAGGTACCCAGAAGCTCCTATACTTGTACAAATAGTTGTTTTAGGGAAAACTACGCGTATCATTAGTTTATCCATTCATTTATTCATAAATCAAAGCTTTATTCTGTCAGATCTAGTTAAAATTAGTAAAAGTGTCAATTGCCTCATTTCTTTTTCATTTTCAGATTTCAACTTCGATTCTCTCATATGATGCTGAACTTCATCTCTGCAAATTCTTGCTTTTCTTTTCTTGTATCAGATTCACTTTAAAACTAGCAAAATCTTGGGGCTTAAACTGACCAGGGCAACCAAAGGGGATTATCTTTATTGACATTTAAGCTATGAAGTAGCGTTTGGATTAATTTATTTTAAAATTAAAAAAAAAATGGCAGTTCTTTAAAATATTTTATGTAAACAAATTTCTCCCAAAAAAAGCTCAATAAAAATTTGGGAAAATTGCTACTAAAGATAGATGCCCTTGCTTTTAGTGTTAGTAATAAAGGTAGTAATAATAAATTTTCACCAAAAAAAAAAGGTAGTAATAATAAATAACTCCATGTTAAACCCAACTAGGGAGTGTGGGGTGGAAGTAATTCTCCTACATGGCTTTATTATTGTATAATTGCAAAGAGGTTGTTTTTAGAATTCAAACCCATACCTTTTAGTCATGAATGAGCAATTTTTTTTTTTTGGTAAGCTTATGAAGTAGGAGCTTTACCACTATTTTAGTTTGTGGTTCGCCCTTTATAAGCAGTATAAAAATAGGGGAAAATGTTTATCTTTTAAAATGATATAACTT
The DNA here is from genome assembly GCA_032173675.1 of Gastrolobium villosum. Lineage (NCBI taxonomy): Eukaryota > Viridiplantae > Streptophyta > Magnoliopsida > Fabales > Fabaceae > Gastrolobium > Gastrolobium villosum. Next base: position 98,629 of record JAVKPL010004370.1, read on the forward strand.
TGTTTCATTGTAGATCTTTACTGTTGATTTCCGCCAATCAACGGTTAGGAGATTTTATTGTGAATTACTAATTAATTAATAAGTTTGACCCAATAAGTTCTAATCGTTGATTGACGGTTAGGATCTAAAAGGACAAAAAGTTATATCCTTTAAAAGGACAAATATTTTCCCATGAAAATATCCCTAATTAAAAACAAAACTTCAAAGAATTATATAAATTTAGTATTAAAAACCATTTGATATATGAAATAAGAATTATATAAATACTAGGAATCTCCAAAAACAATCAAATAGATGAAAGATTTGAAGCATAAAGGAAGGTACCTGAATAAGAAGAGAATATAGATCAAAATGTGTTGCAAATAAAGAAGGACAAATGCCAGAACTTTGTGTTTCACAAAGAGAAGATAAGAGCGAATGAAAACATCTGAGAAATACGAGAAAAATATTAACCCTTGAGTAGCACAAGAAGGAAATATTAATAACAAAATGCAACTCTTGTTCTTGAATAGTAAAAAAAAGGGAATATGAATAGTGAAAGTAACTGCTGGCGTTTCGAATAGCAAAGGTCAAGGGTATAAACGTCAATGCACTCCAAAAGCAATGACTAGATGAATGAAACGATGTGGACATTTAATGTGGACGAAATACGAAGACGACGTAGACTGCTTAGAACACGCTAATAATATTAATGCTCACCACATGTAAGGGGGCGTTTGGTTGAGGAGAAAATTTTATGAATCATAGGGAAATGTGATTAGTAGGGAAATGGTTGAAAAGTGAGTTTGGTAGGAAAATGTAAAAAATAATTGTTTAGTAGGAAAAAAATTTACCGGGAAAATTAGGTAACTTTTGTAAAATCTATGTTTGGCTTTTGGTAAAATATAGATGGGGAAAATGTGATATTACAAAAATATCCTTGTTTTTAAAAAATGTTGAATCAGCCTTGCTGCCCTTTATTAGTAAAAAAAAAGCCTTTTGCTTATTACACAATATGACCAAATGCATAGCTAACCTAAGAAACCACATCAGAAAAGGGTTTCTTTGGCCTGCAATCTTGCTTCAAAATGCTAGATAAGATGGTTTGCTAACAAAGAAATTTAGGTACCTAAATTAGGAACCTCTCTCAACCAAACATGGGCACCCAATTTCCCCACTTCACATTTGCCTATCAATCTCCTCAAAAACCTCCAACCAAACACCCCCTAAGGGTTTCATCATTGATTTCACAATGTGATGCCCTTATCTTGGATCCATAATTTATGGAGGCAGATGAAGATTATCCCGGTTCATATAGTGCCCTGACATAAGAAATTATACAGAGGCCAAGAGCCGAGTTTCAAGAAAGATGCTTCCTCATGTAACAAAGTGACGATAAGCTTTATATTGAGCAGTTCAACCGGGTAGATAAAAGATGAGCTCGAGAGCAATAAAGCAATATAATGCTGAGATAAACAATATAAATTATATCTCAACAAGTTGAAGATTCAAGTTGCCGAGACACGGGACAAATACATTTTCTCTTAGAACCAATATAAAATCCTGAATATTCCCAAATGGAAATTTGGGTAATAGATACCTCTCAATGGGAATCTGAGAAATTTATCATAGAAACCCAGGTAATTTTTCAAGCTTATATACACCCTGGTAGCCCGGACACTCAGACTACCTGGCTGAGGGGCAACTATTATGGACTCATATATGAGGCTCATTAGCTACTTGGCCCAACAAGGGCAATCCAAATATAAATCTGCTATCATTAAAGGAGGATATCTATCAAAGTTATCAATCTTAATACAATAACATTAAAATGAGCTTTGGGTTGCTAGAAAAGGCACATAAGGTCCAGAATTCAAGACCCACATATAAATTCTATAATTAGGAGGTAAAGCGTATAGATATATTATTCTCTCTCTTACTGTTTTGATGTCACTGTACACACACCACCCCTTTGGCGAAAGTTGTTTGTTATTCCTTTGTACACAGTGATCTACTAGACTGAAGGATATCTAATTCATAGATACCTTATAGAAAGTGCATAGATCCAAAAGTAACATACTAACTTATTGGACTAGACATCTCTATCTTTAGGACATACCAAAAATATTCTTTTTTTATCAATGCTTCTTAATTTTTTTATTTCATTTCATTATTCAATATTGCTCAATGTTTTACATTATAATATTCTCTGCTTAAAAGAAGACAAAGTTCCTTCTTCTAGCAAAAACATAAATAAAATTTTTCTAGCTACCATGGTACAAATTGGATTTACATTTCAACCAAATTTTTTCATAGCTTATAAGTCATCTAAGACAATATAGAAACGCATAATAATACACCTCATTAGAACTTTAATACAAGAAGAAAGTACATAAAACTTACTTGCAGCCTGTGGCTTTTAAATTATACAATACAAGTCATATAATGGCTTTTTGACCCTTATAACCATTTACTAATAATTAATTATCATACTACCCTTGATTAGAAAATATTTCAAAAAATTAACCCTACCAAAAAACATAACAACAATCTGCCCCTGTTTGACCGTTGACCACCAAGCCTACCCGGGTACACCCCTCCCTACTCGGGTATTTTTTGAAAATTTATGCCTACCCGGGTAAGGAGGGGTGTACCCGGGTATATTTCTTGACATCTGAGAAATTGCTTGAATTATTTACCCGGGTAGGGAGGGGTGTACCCGGGTAAATCTCGTTTGACTGCAATTTGCAATACTGGTGATTTTGATTCCTACCTGAATGGTTCATCTCCAATGTGTTTGACTATACCATTCATATCACTGTAAAGCACATGACTTATCACCTCAAGTATTTTTATGCCAAACATGTCTGCAAGTTCCATAATGGTATGTAGAAACACTGGAGATGAATCTCAGCAGCAAGAAGAACGATGGGTTTAAATTCAAAAAACAATTAGTAAAACACAAAAAAAGCTTTTAAAATAAGCAAGAAGAACGGGAAGAGCAATTCATTCAACTTACATTTTGATTCTCAACAGCAATCCCAAAACACAAATTAATCCAATCAATTTCATTTCAACGGTGGTTTAAATATTCAAATCTGCAAAATAGATTTCCTACCTTATAAAGGTCATTACAGTTGGGTTGCCCATTTCAAAATTCAGGGCCTTGAGTATGTCAGCTTCCATTTTTACAACCTGTATAATTGCCAATAACAATGGGTAGCAAAGTGACGAGAGAAAACTGAAAGAAAAACATGATTTGATACCAGACCAAAGACAAAAAAAAAAAAAGCATATTTACCTTTGTCTTGTTGTACGTGTTATTTGTAATGTCGCAGAAATCTTCCATGCTGGGTGGGTTAATTTCTTCATATTTCCTGCACATTAAAAATGAATATAGTTATGATGCTTTAGCAGATATATTTGGCATAAAAAATCCTGAGGTGCTAAGTAGGGGTGAAACTCGGTTGGGCCGGCCCACAGCCCAGCCCATTAGTGGCCTAGCCTGGCTCGGCCTTTTTACTTGGCAGGTTGGGCTTGGGCTGGTGTAAAGGTTTGATTACATAATTGGGCCGGAGGCTTAATATATTAAGCTTGGCCCATGAGCCTCCAAGGCTGGCCCAATTGTTCTGGATAGTTCTGCTTTGGAATCTCAGTTGCTAGAGTTAATAACATACCTGTTATGGACCCATATGAGGGGCCCATTAAGATGATATGCCCAACAATGGGCAATTCAGAATATGAGTCAACATTGACTCAAAGGGATATCCATCAAGGATATTTATCCGACAGCATAGCAAGCGGGCCATGGCCCCTATTAAGAGGCACCAAAGGCTCACTCGTACTACCCTCAGGTAACCTCTATAAATACGAGGTAAATCCCAAAGGTATGACCTAGGAAGCACGGACACTTGTAAAAATAGGAAGAGTCGGGTCCGACAGCTCCGACACGGTGACACGCTCCGACACGGTGTCAGACACGCGGTTGACTTTTGATGCTCTCCGGCAAGTATACCGATCGCACAAGTAATAAAGTGATAAATAAAGTTCGTCTCCACAGGGATTGGGATCTAATATCAATTAAACTTTCTCTTAAAAGAACGAAAGTAATTCAAATAGGGTTTGTGTGACAAATATTGTCAAATTGAGTGAAATTAAAAATAAAGGCTTGTTTTTGTGTTTTTGGATTGAAAAATAAACAATAAAATTGGAAATTGACCCTGACTACAATAAAAATGATCTAGCCGATCAACATCATAACATCATGATCGCTGATCTAAAATTCAACATAAAATTAAAACAAAAGATAAAGAAATACTAGATGTAGATGAAGAATGAAGAACAACTCCAGTGCTCTTCTCCTCCAATCTCCAGATCTGTCCTTGAACCATGTATCTGTGTTCTTTCTTTTTTTCTGATCTGCCAAGTCTGCTGACCTAATTCAGTAAATGTCACTTTTATAATATTCTTTTCTCCTTCCAAAAATGTCCTCAGAAAACACGGAGATCTGTTCCCGCAACCGGCGCTGGTTGGCGCACGTTTGCGCCACTCCTCATCTTGGCGCTGGGTGGCGCCATTCTTCCCTACAAATGGCGCTAGTTAGCGCCAATTTTACTATTCATGGGCGCTAACTAGCGCCAACTTTACAATTCATGGGCGCTAACTAGCGCCAACTCCTTTTCCTTTTAGGCGCTAGCTAGCGCCAGAGCACTGACTTACGGCGCTAGCTTGCGCCATTTCCTTCGTAAATGGGCCCTGGCTTGCGCCAACCTTCTGTGTTATTGCGCTGAGGAGCGCCACTTTCTTTCGTAAAAGGGCGCTAGGTTGCGCCAACCTTCTGTGTTATTGCGCTGAGGAGCGCCACTTTAATGTCCTCGCTGCAAAGTTCGTAATCTGGTGCGGTTTTGCGCCAGTTTGGTGCTGACCCGTGCCATGCTTGGAACTCATAGTGTGCTTTAACCGTGGAAAATTGCATTAACAGGGTTTTTTATAATTCTTCACTTATTTTTCCTGTAAAAATACAATTAAAAGGTGAATATTATTGACATTCAAAGAATCAATATAATTAGCAAATATGTATTTAATTCGCTCTCTTATGACTCAATTCTTGTCAATTTTATCACAGAAAAATCACACTTGCCAGAGGCACATCAAACCATTCCCAGATTTAAACGTTGCTGTCCCCAGCAATGTAAAAGACTTAATCCAGGAAATATTCACTTAATCTAACATAACAATCATAGTCACTCTCAGACTCAATATGGCCATGTATGCCTGACTCAATATCATGAACTTCCAATAATGCCATTAGCTTCTTAAATATATAAGTCTACATTGATTACCTCTTACACAGATAATAATGTTCACTCAACACTCAGTGTTTAAGGGTATCATGAGCACTCAATTACTCAAAGCTATAACACTACCATATGCTTGATTATATTCTAAAAAATTCTTGAAATTGAAGAATCAAACACATGCATCAATTGATCAAAAGGACTTCACAGGTTGTAACTTGGTCGGGGTAATAGGTAGGAAAATTTGGATAGTAGCTCAAACAACCAAGAGATTGAAAACTGATATTATTTCATTTTTAACAATTTCACTCAATTGTTTTGCTCCACTAACATTCCCACAGAATTCCGGGAATTCATTCCTTCCTGCCACCTTTTACTCTTTTCCTTTTTCTTGCTTTCTTTTCTTTTTTCCTTTTTCATTTTGCCCCCTTTTTTTTTTCATCCCTTAATTATTTGACTATTGTGGAGCTTACCTCAATCTCTTTATTTTATTTTCAACACATTCAATGATTCAATCTCAATCAAGGTAAGTCACAAAAATTAGATATAGGCTAAGCCATCAATCAGGCCACGGGTCATTTATCAAGAATTAAGTTCAGGCTCAAAGGGCTAGTAAGGGAAAATATCATATAGGTGGGTTATTTTGGCCAATAGTTAATAAGAACAAAATGCCTTTATCATATCAATCAATGCATGCATAACAGAGAAACAAATCAAGTTCTAGAGTATTACAACAGTGAGGCCTCTCAACAAAAATTTCAGTGTTTAGGCTCAAAACCTCACAGCTATGGTATCAATGCAGACTCAAGAAAATTGACTTCAGACATTATCAGAATTCACCATCTTAATTCAGACAAACGAGCAATCATGCAATCTAATTATGCCTATGCAATGTTATGCCAGAAAGTCATACAATATATTCCAAAAATTTAATCATGTACATTAAAAAGATGAGCACATTTAAACCTGGGATTTGTTCAAAACACACCATTTTTTTTTTAATGGCACACCAAATAACTATAAAAATAACTAAGAAAATTAAAAGAGTTAGAATATCTCCCCTGATAGAAGAATTGCAGTTCTAAGGTGCAAGCCTACCATTCCCAGATTTAGAGCATTGCTGTCCTCAGCAATAATTAAACCCCAAGAAGGATGAAAATCCTGCACAATAGAACAAATAGTGGCATATAGAAGAAACTATAATGCACACATTAAAACATCAGAGAAAAATATACCAACACAAAATAACTTAAAAATACGAAACAGAAAAATAACCTAATATACAATATCTCCATCAGCAAGGAGATAAGATCAGCCCTCCATGTCATCCTCCTGAGCAGTGTGGGATGACTCAGCAAATGAAGGGTCCGGTGGTACTGGATGCCTTGGTTTATGGGACCACCATTCCCAGATTTGGTCCAAACCATGGATCCATGTTAAGAACTCTTTGAAACTTTGATTTTTTCGAGAGATAGAGTCTCGGTGTCTCTTGTCAAACTTCAGCTCTCGGTGTCTCTTCCAACTTGTATCAAAGAAGTTCACTACTTCCTTTCTTCTTTGTGAGAGTACGCCTCTCTTGAAGCGTTCTCACCTCTTTGACATCATCATTTAAATTTTTAGGAAGATCTTTCACTTCCACTTTTGGGTTTCCATCTTCTTTGGCATCTGATGTGCCTCTGGCAAGTGTGATTTTTCTGTGTTAAAATTGACAAGAATTGAGTCATAAGAGAGCAATTTAAATACATATTTGCTAATTATGTTGATTCTTTGTATGTCAATAATATGCACATTTTAGTTGTGTTTTTACAGGAAAAAGAAGTGAAATTTTGAATTCAAAATTTGAATTCAAAACTGGTTTTAATTAAATTCTTACGTTACGTAATAAGTTTTAATTTAATTCTTCAGTTACGTAATAAGTTTTAATTAAATCTTCAGTTATACGTTTCAAGACATTTTCGGGAAAGAATTATTGTGTTGTGCGAAGAAAAAAGAGTCTTGTAAATAGAACTCTTCACAAAGTCCGAAGGTGGAACTCAGAAATTGGGAGGCAGATCTAGACACTTTGAGAGGAACATCACAAGAATCAGCATTTAAAGCTCATTACATCACATTTCAAACTATCCTCAATTAGCGCTGAAGCAATTAAGGAAAGAATCTGCAATCAAAGCGCTGAGTCAAAGCACAGCTGGCACTGCAGCAAATAAAGATAGGATGCATTGTCAGCATTACATCACGCTGAAGTGTCATCCTTATCTATACACGCAACATCACATGGACCACGCCCAGAAACTCAAGTATAAAAAGGGTGGTCCTCCACCACTCCATTCAGATCTGGACCGGGGGAAGAAAGAGGCAGCTGTGGAGTTCTTCGCGTTCTTCGTTCTTCATCTTCATCTTCTTTTTCTTTCTATTTTCTTTTTAGTTTATGTTGAATTTTAGATCAGCAATCAGTATGTTGATTGGCTAGATCTTTTTTATTGTAGTCAGGGTCACGATCCATATGTGAACCCTTGATACGAAGGATTGATTTGTGATTTTTGGTTTATATAATTATCTTTATTTTTACTCTGTGCGAATTTTATATTCCCTTTGTCAGAGTTGATCAATCTGATAGTTGGGGATATTCTGAGGATCAAAATCCTAGATAGGAATATTGGGGTTTTGATCTCGAAAGGGGGTAAGATAACAATCTGTATGCGTGCTAGGAATAGACGTGTATACGATTGCAGATGCTTAAATTATCACGCCCATTGCTTGATCCCATGAGAAACATTGCAAGGAATTGGGGTTTCTCGTGGGATTAAAGGGTTAACCCTGCAAGGAATTGAGGGTTAACTATTAACTCTTTTTAGAGATAATTTATCTGAGTGATTATATAAATAATTATTGTAAATCAATCCGGAGTAAAAAGCGGGGATCATTTGGTGAATGAACCCTGGCTACAATGCTTTTCTCATAATTTTCTACAAATCAATTTTCAATTTTATTATTTTATTATTTTATTTTTCAATCTAAAAACACAAAAACAAGTCTTTTATTTTCAAAATTCAATTTTCATCAAATTGACAATATTTGTCAAAAACCCTATTTGAACTTTTCCATTCTTTGAGAAAAAGTTTAATTGATATTAGATCCCAATCCCTGTGGAGACAAACTTTTCTTATCACTTTATTACTTGTGCGATCGGTATACTTGCCGGAGAGCATCAAGTTTTTGGCGCCGTTGCCGGGGATTGGCGTTTCTTATATCATATAATCTTGATCTTTAAGATTGGATTTGTGAATATTTGTGAATATTTTCTTCAATTATTTGTTTAATTTTTTTTTTATTTTATTTATTTTTATTTTTATTTGAATAAAAGAGAGTGCTCGGAAAAAGATATGGAATTCTGGAAGAAGCAAAAATGCACAATGATGAAGTGGACAATCCACTCATGGATACAATCCTTACACCAGCATTCAACAGACCAAATTCAAGCATTGTTCATCCAGAAGTGGGGAACAACCATTGGGAGCTCAAGTCTGCCAATATTCAGTTGGTAGAGCGTGCTCAGTTTGGTGGAGAGGCTGATGAGGACCCTCACAGGTTCATTGACAGATTTCTGATGATCTGTGACTCCACTAAACACCCCCAGGTGTCCAATGATGCAGTCAGGCTGAGACTGTTTCCCTTTGCTTTAAAGGGGAAAGCTTTGAATTGGTTGGAAAGGCAACCAGCAAGAAGTATTCCATCATGGGAGAGTCTATCAAACAAATTCTTTGCTGAGTTCTTTTCCATGGAAAGATATAACCAGATGGTGAATGATATCACCAATTTCACTCAGGCTGAGGGTGAAACTATGTGTGCAGCCTGGAACCGCTTTAAAGATCTAATGAGGAGATGTCCTCATTACCCCATGACTAATGGTGATCAAGTCCGAATCTTTTTCAATGGGTGTAAACCTGAAGTTCGGATGGTGCTGAATGGTGCAGCAGGTGGTAGCATCAAATTCTTGAGAGCAAATCAAACTCTGGAGTTGATAGAAAGAATGGCTGCCAATGAAAATGAAGGTTTGACAGCCAAGCCTAAGAGAGGTATTCTACACCTGGATAACAATGATGCGGTTCTGGCTGAGAATAAATTGTTAGCACAACAGCTAGCAAATTTGACCTCAAGGCTGGACAAGATGCAATTTTCCACTATGCAAGTTGCATCTGTGGTTTGTGAATATTGCAAGGGTGAGCATGAATCCAATGAATGCTCATCTTTATTATCTTCTGACTCTCCTCAACAAGTGCAGGTGAATGGAGTATGGTATAAGCAAAGGTCTCCACCAAGAAACATTCCTAGGAATCAGAATTTCCCTTCTGGAAATAACAATTTTCAGAGGAGAACTCAAGGCACAGGACTGGATTACAATTCCAACAACTACTTGCAGCCTCCACCAGTCCAAGCTAAGGAGCCTTCTGAATTGGAAAGGTTAGTTGGACAAATGGCCCAACACTCCAATGCCTTCATGGAAGAGACTAGGGCCACCACTAAAAACATGAATGCTTCTATCAGGAATTTAGAGAATCAAGTTGGCCAGCTGGCTAAGCAAGTTGCTGATAAAAATCCAGGAACTTCCTCTAGTAACACATTTAAGAATTCCAAGGAGGATTGTATGTTTATCACAACTAGAAGTGGTAAGGTGGTAGGAGCTCCAGAAAAGCTTAAGGTGGTGGAGGAGCCAGAAAAAGAGGAGATTCCTTCTGATGTACAGACACCTGTTCAGAAAGGTGAAGAAAAAGAGCCTCCTATTGTTGCTGAAAAGAAGAAGTTTGAGCTGAGTCCTGAATATGTGCGAGCCATGGCACCTTATCCTGGCAGATTCAATAAGGATGCTCAAAAGCAACAATATGGCAGATTTCTTGATATTTTCAAGAAATTACATATAAATATTCCTTTTGCTGAAGCCTTGGCTAGCATGCCCAATTATGCCAAGTTTATGAAGGACCTCTTGTCAAGGAAGCACAAGTTGCAGGAATGCCAAACGGTGACACTCACTGAAGAGTGTAGTGCTATAATTACAAAGAAGTTCCCGCCTAAGCGTCATGATCCAGGGAGCTTCAATATTCCTATTGAAATTGGGAACACCAAATTTGGTAGAGCCTTGTGTGATCTTGGGGCAAGTATAAATTTAATGCCCTTGTCTGTTTGTAAATCTTTGGGGATAACTGATTTGAAACCCACTTTGGCATCTCTTCAACTTGCTGATAAGTCTGTAAGAAAGCCTAGTGGAATAATAGAAGATGTTCTTGTGAAGGTAGACAAGTTCATCTTCCCTGCTGATTTTGTAGTGTTGGATATGGAAGGAGGAGCTGAAATGCCACTTTTGCTGGGTAGACCTTTCTTAGCTACATCTCGTGCACTGATTGATGTGGAAAGCGGGAAGCTAGAGCTAAGAATGAATGATGAAACCGTTACTATCCATGTCTTTGATTCTTTAAAACAGTCTTCTCACAAAGACGATTGTTTTAATCTTGAAGTTGTAACGGAAGAACAAGATGTAGCGGTTGAACTTCCTCAAAATTTAAAAGATGATGCCAAAGAAAATGGAAACCCAAAAGTGGAAGTGAAAGATCTTCCTAAAAATTTAAATGATGATGTCAAAGAGGTGAGAACGCTTCAAGAGAGGCGTACTCCTACAAAGAAGAAGGTAAGAAGAAAGGAAGTAGTGAAATTCTTTGATACAAGTTGGAAGAGATACCGGGAGCTGAAATTTGACAAGAGACACCGAGACTCTATCTCTCGGAAAAATCAAAGTTTCAAAGAATTCTTAACATGGATCCATGGTTTGGATCAAATCTGGGAATGGTGGTCCCATACACCAAGGCAACCAGTACCACCAGACCCTTCATTTGCTGAGTCATCCCACACTGCTGAGGGGGATGACATGGAGGGCTGATCTTATCTCCTTGCTGATGGAGATCTTGTATATTAGTTTATTTTTCTGTTTCGTATTTTTAAGTTATTTTGTGTTGGTATATTTTTCTCTGATGTTTTAATGTGTGCATTATAGTTTCTTCTATATGCCACTATTTGTTCTATTGTGCAGGATTTTCTTCCTTCTTGGGGTTTAATTATTGCTGAGGACAACAATGCTCTAAATCTGGGAATGGTTGGCTTGCACCTTAGAACTGCAATTCTTCTATCAGGGGAGATATTCTAACTCTTTTAATTTTCTTAGTTATTTTGTGTGCTATAAAAAAAAAAAAGAAGAAAGTGTGTTATCCCAGGTTTAAATGTGCTCATATTGTTAATGTACATGATTGAATTTTAGGAAATATATTGTATGACTTTCTGGCATAACATTGCATAAGCATAATTGGATTGCATGATTGCTCGTTTGTCTGAGTTAAGATTGTGAATTCTGATAAATGTCTGAAGTCAATTGTCCTGAGTCTGCATTGATACCATAGCTGTGAGGTTTTGAGCCTAAACACTGAAATTTTTGTTGAGAGCTCTCACTGTTATAATACTCTAGAACTTGATTTGTTTCTCTATTATGCATGCATTGATTGATATGATAAAGGCATTTTGTTCTTATTTGCTATTAGCCAAAATAACCCACCTGTATGAGATTTTCCCTTGCTACCCCTTTGAGCCTGAACTTAATTCTTGATAAATGACCTGTGGCCTGATTGATGGCTTAGCCTATATCCATTTTTCGTAACTTACCTTGATTGAGATTGAATCATTGAATGTGTTGAAAATAAAATAAAGAGATTGAGATAAGCTCCACAATGGTCAAGTAATTAAGGGATGAAAAAAAGAGAGTCATCTATGCCCTTAAAAAAAAAAAAAAGAGAGAGAGAGAAAGGGCAAAATGAAAAAGAGAAAAAGAAAAGAAAGCAAGAAAAAGGAAAAGAGTAAAAGGTGGTTAAAAGGAATTAATTCCTGAAATTCTGTGGGAATGTTAGTGGAGCAAAACAATTGATTGAATCTGTTAAAAGTGAAATAATATCAATTTTCAATCTCTTGGTTGTTTGAGCTACTATCCAAATTTTCCTACCTATTAGCCCGGCCAAGTTACAACATGTGAAGTCCTTTTGATCAATTGATGCATGTGTTTGATTCTTCAATTTTAAGAATTTTTGAGAATATAATCAAGCATATGGTAGTGTTATAGCTTTGAGTAATTGAGTGTTCATGATACCCTTAAACACCGAGTGTTGAGTGAACATTATTTATCTGTGTGAGGGGTAATCAATGTAGACTTGCATCTTTAAGAAGCTGATGGCATTATTGGAAGTTCATGATATTGAGTCAGGCATGCATGGCATATTGTATCTGATAGTGTCTATGATTGTTATGTTGGATTAAGTGAATATTTCCTAGATTAAGTTTTTTACATTGCTGGGGACAGCAACGTTTAAATCTGGGAATGGTTTGATGTGCCTCTGGCAAGTGTGATTTTTCTGTGTTAAAATTGACAAGAATTGAGTCATAAGAGAGCAATTTAAATACATATTTGCTAATTATGTTGATTCTTTGTATGTCAATAATATGCACATTTTAGTTGTGTTTTTACAGGAAAAAGAAGTGAAATTTTGAATTCAAAATTTGAATTCAAAACTGGTTTTAATTAAATTCTTACGTTACGTAATAAGTTTTAATTTAATTCTTCAGTTACGTAATAAGTTTTAATTAAATCTTCAGTTATACGTTTCACGACATTTTCGGGAAAGAATTATTGTGTTGTGCGAAGAAAAAAGAGTCTTGTAAATAGAACTCTTCACAAAGTCCGAAGGTGGAACTCAGAAATTGGGAGGCAGATCTAGACACTTTGAGAGGAACATCACAAGGATCAGCATTTAAAGCTCATTACATCACATTTCAAACTATCCTCAATTAGCGCTGAAGCAATTAAGGAAAGAATCTGCAATCAAAGCGCTGAGTCAAAGCACAGCTGGCACTGCAGCAAATAAAGATAGGATGTATTGTCAGCATTACATCACGCTGAAGTGTCATCCTTATCTATACACGCAACATCACATGGACCACGCCCAGAAACTCAAGTATAAAAAGGGTGGTCCTCCACCACTCCATTCAGATCTGGACCGGGGGAAGAAAGAGGCAGCTGTGGAGTTCTTCGCGTTCTTCGTTCTTCATCTTCATCTTCTTTTTCTTTCTATTTTCTTTTTAGTTTATGTTGAATTTTAGATCAGCAATCAGTATGTTGATTGGCTAGATCTTTTTTATTGTAGTCAGGGTCACGATCCATATGTGAACCTTTGATACGAAGGATTGATTTGTGATTTTTGGTTTATATAATTATCTTTATTTTTACTCTGTGCGAATTTTATATTCCCTTTGTCAGAGTTGATCAATCTGATAGTTGGGGATATTCTGAGGATCAAAATCCTAGATAGGAATACTGGGGTTTTGATCTCGAAAGGGGGTAAGATAACAATCTGTATGCGTGCTAGGAATAGACGTGTATACGATTGCAGATGCTTAAATTATCACGCCCATTGCTTGATCCCATGAGAAACATTGCAAGGAATTGGGGTTTCTCGTGGGATTAAAGGGTTAACCCTGCAAGGAATTGAGGGTTAACTATTAACTCTTTTTAGAGATAATTTATCTGAGTGATTATATAAATAATTATTGTAAATCAATCCGGAGTAAAAAGCGGGGATCATTTGGTGAATGAACCCTGGCTACAATGCTTTTCTCATAATTTTCTACAAATCAATTTTCAATTTTATTATTTTATTATTTTATTTTTCAATCTAAAAACACAAAAACAAGTCTTTTATTTTCAAAATTCAATTTTCATCAAATTGACAATATTTGTCAAAAACCCTATTTGAACTTTTCCATTCTTTGAGAAAAAGTTTAATTGATATTAGATCCCAATCCCTGTGGAGACGAACTTTTCTTATCACTTTATTACTTGTGCGATCCGTATACTTGCCGGAGAGCATCAATCTTTTAAACTTTGAGGAAGCTCAACTGCTACATCTTGTTCTTCCTTTACAACTTTAAGATTAAAACAATCGTCTTTGTGAGAAGACTGTTTTAAAGAATCAAAGACATGGATAGTAACGGTTTCATCATTCATTCTTAGCTCTAGCTTCCCGCTTTCCACATCAATCAGTGCACGAGATGTAGCTAAGAAAGGTCTACCCAGCAAAAGTGGCATTTCAGCTCCTCCTTCCATATCCAACACTACAAAATCAGCAGGGAAGATGAACTTGTCTACCTTCACAAGAACATCTTCTATTATTCCACTAGGCTTTCTTACAGACTTATCAGCAAGTTGAAGAGATGCCAAAGTGGGTTTCAAATCAGTTATCCCCAAAGATTTACAAACAGACAAGGGCATTAAATTTATACTTGCCCCAAGATCACACAATGCTCTACCAAATTTGGTGTTCCCAATTTCAATAGGGATATTGAAGCTCCCTGGATCATGACGCTTAGGCGGGAACTTCTTTGTAATTATAGCACTACACTCTTCAGTGAGTGTCACCGTTTGGCATTCCTGCAACTTGTGCTTCCTTGACAAGAGATCCTTCATAAACTTGGCATAATTGGGAATGCCAGCCAAGGCTTCAGCAAAAGGAATATTTATATGTAATTTCTTGAAAATATCAAGAAATCTGCCATATTGTTGCTTTTGAGCATCCTTATTGAATCTGCCAGGATAAGGTGCCATGGCTCGCACATATTCAGGACTCAGCTCAAACTTCTTCTTTTCAGCAACAATAGGAGGCTCTTTTTCTTCACCTTTTTGAATAGGTGTTTGGACATTAGAAGGAATCTCCTCTTCTTTTTCTGGCTCCTCCACCACCTTAAGCTTTTCTGGAGCTCCTACCACCTTACCACTTCTAGTTGTGATAAACATACAATCCTCCTTGGAATTTTTAAATGTGTTACTAGAGGACGTGCCTGAATTTTTATCAGCAACTTGCTTAGCCAGCTGGCCAACTTGATTCTCTAAATTCCTGATAGAAGCATTCATGTTTTTAGTGGTGGCCCTAGTCTCTTCCATGAAGGCATTGGAGTGTTGGGCCATTTGTCCAACTAACCTTTCCAAATCAGAAGGCTCTTTAGCTTGGACTGGTGGAGGCTGCAAGTAGTTGTTGGAATTGTAATCCAGTCCTGTGCCTTGAGTTCTCCTCTGAAAATTGTTATTTGCATAAGGGAAATTCTGATTCCTAGGAATGTTTCTTGGTGGAGATCTTTGCTCGTACCATACTCCATTCACTTGCACTTGTTGAGGAGAATCAGAAGATAACAAAGATGAGCATTCATTGGATTCATGCTCACCCTTGCAGTATTCACAAACCACAGATGCAACTTGCATAGTGGAAAATTGCATCTTGTCCAGCCTTGAGGTCAAATTTGCTAGTTGTTGTGCTAACAATTTATTCTCAGCCAGAACCGCATCATTGTTATCCAGGTGTAGAATCCCTCTCTTAGGCTTGGCTGTTAAACATTCATTTTCATTGGCAGCCATTCTTTCTATTAACTCAAGAGTCTCATTTGCTCTCAAGGATTTGATGCTACCACCTGCTGCACCATTCAGCATCATCCGAACTTCAGGTTTACACCCATTGAAAAAAATTCGGACCTGATCACCATTGGTCATGGGGTAATGAGGACATCTCCTCATTAGATCCTTGAAGCGGTTCCATGCTGCACACATAGTTTCACCCTCAGCCTGGGTGAAATTGGTGATATCATTCACCATCTGGTTAAACCTCTCCATGAAAAAGAACTCAGCAAAGAATTTATTTGAGAGACTCTCCCATGATGGAATACTTCTTGCTGGTTGCCTTTCCAACCAATTCAAAGCCTTCCCTTTAAGAGCAAAGGGAAACAATCTCAGCCTGACTGCATCATTGGACACCTGGGGGTGCTTGGTTGAGTCACAGATCATCAGGAATCTGTCAATGAACCTGTGAGGATCTTCATTTTCCTCTCCACCAAACTGAGCTCTCTCCACCAATTGAATATTGGAAGACTTAAGCTGCCAATTATTGTTACCAATATCAGGTTGAACAATGCTTGAGTTAGGCATATTAAAAGATAGAGTCAGAATAGTATCCATAAATGGATTGTCCACATCATCATTATTCCCAGCCATTGTTTGTGCTCCTTCAAACAGAATTCCTAACTCGTTGAATACAAGGTTCTTCCGAGCAAGTTTTCTGTTCCTCTTTTCTGCTCTAGTGATTTCCAAATTAAGTGGAAATTCTAGGATTGTACCTCACATACAACTCAAAAAAAAGAGATCAGTAGCACTGTTCAAATAAAATTAAAATTAAAATAAATAAAGAAAATAAAAATATTCACAAATATTCACAAATCCAATCCTAAAGATCAAGATTATATGATATCAGAAACGCCAATCCCCGGCAACGGCGCCAAAAACTTGATGCTCTCCGGCAAGTATACTGATCGCACAAGTAATAAAGTGATAAATAAAGTTCGTCTCCACAGGGATTGGGATCTAATATCAATTAAACTTTCTCTTAAAAGAACGAAAGTAATTCAAATAGGGTTTGTGTGACAAATATTGTCAAATTGAGTGAAATTAAAAATAAAGGCTTGTTTTTGTGTTTTTTGATTGAAAAATAAACAATAAAATTGGAAATTGATTTGTAGAAAAATATGAGAAAAGCATTGTAGCCAGGGTTCATTCACCAAATGATCCCCACTTTTTACTCCGGATTGATTTATAATAATCATTTATATAATCACTCAGATAAATTATCCTCTAAAAAGAGTTAATAGTTAACCCTCAATTCCTTGCAAGGTTAACCCTTTAATCCCATGAGAAACCCCAATTCCTTGCAATGTTTCTCATGGGATCAAGCAATGGGCGCGATAATTTAAGCATCTGCAATCATATACACGTCTATTCCTAGCACGCATACAGATCGTTATCTTACCCCCTTTCGAGATCAAAACCCCAATATTCCTATCTAGGGTTTTGATCCTCAGAATATCCCCAACTATCAGATTGATCAATTCTAACAAAGGGAATATAAAATTCGCACAGAGTAAAGATAAAGATAATTATATAAATTAAAAATCACAAATCAATCCTTCATGTCAAGGGTTCACATATGGATCGTGACCCTGACTACAATAAAAATGATCTAGCCGATCAACATCATAACATCATGATCGCTGATCTAAAATTCAACATAAAATTAAAACAAAAGATAAAGAAATACTAGATGTAGATGAAGAACAACTCCAGTGCTCTTCTCCTCCAATCTCCAGATCTGTCCTTGAACCCTGTATCTGTGTTCTTTTTTTTTTTCTGATCTGCCAAGTCTGCTGACCTAATTCAGTAAATGTCACTTTTATAATATTCTTTTCTCCTTCCAAAAATGTCCTCAGAAAACACGGAGATCTGTTCCCGCAAACCGGCGCTGGTTGGCGCCGAATTGGCGCACGTTTGCGCCACTCCTCATCTTGGCGCTGGGTGGCGCCATTCTTCCCTACAAATGGCGCTAGTTAGCGCCAATTTTACTATTCATGGGCGCTAACTAGCGCCAACTTTACTATTCATGGGCGCTAACTAGCGCCAACTCCTTTTCCTTTTAGGCGCTAGCTAGCGCCAGAGCACTGACTTACGGCGCTAGCTTGCGCCATTTCCTTCGTAAATGGGCGCTGGCTTGCGCCAACCTTCTGTGTTATTGCGCTGAGGAGCGCCACTTTCTTTCGTAAAAGGGCGCTAGGTTGCGCCAACCTTCTGTGTTATTGCGCTGAGGAGCGCCACTTTAATGTCCTCGCTGCAAAGTTCGTAATCTGGTGCGGTTTTGCGCCAGTTTGGTGCTGACCCGTGCCATGCTTGGAACTCATAGTGTGCTTTAACCGTGGAAAATTGCATTAACAGGGTTTTTTATAATTCTTCACTTATTTTTCCTGTAAAAATACAATTAAAAGGTGAATATTATTGACATTCAAAGAATCAATATAATTAGCAAATATGTATTTAATTCGCTCTCTTATGACTCAATTCTTGTCAATTTTATCACAGAAAAATCACACTTGCCAGAGGCACATCAACTTTTTCCGACACGTTGACCATTCCGACACGCGAATTTGACCATTCCGACACGGTCAAATGGCATTTTCGTAATTTTTTATTATTATTTTTTTGAATTTTTAATTTTTTTTTTAAGTTTTAAATTTTTTTAAATTAAAATATATTAATAAAGATCATATCAATTTTATTTTTTTTTGTCTTTTTTCCCCTTAAGTAGATAAGAGATCATCTCAGCATCATTGTTGTCAATTCCTATTACGCTCTTGCTGTATCTCATTCTCTCTGATCTCTCTCTAATATGATTTGTTCTCTCTATCTGATATTATATCTCTCTCATCCCATTTTTTTTTTATTAAAGCTTCCATCTTTATAACGTGTTGATGGGTATTATTAATTTAGTTTCATTTTTTAATTAAATTATTAAATATTAAATAAAATATACACTATATAAATTAAAAATATGATTTAATATTGAAACGTGTCCCAACGTGTCGAAATCCATAATTTTTTAGGATTGACGTGTCGGAGTGTCGTGTCGTGTCGTGTCACGTGTCGTATCGGTGCTACATAGGGTATGACACACTTTTTCTCTCTTACTATTACGCTATTACTGTGCACACACACCCCATTGGCTAAACACCGCTATAGTATTCTGTGCACAGTGATCCGCTCAACTCGAGTGTATCTCCTTCATAGATACCTGAGAGAGGGCACTAGATCCAAGAGTAACATATATCTTGTAAGACGACAACGTTATTGCTAAGTCTTAATTCAACTGCAAGCTCCCGAGTCCTGAATAAGACACACCATCGCCGTTCACGCCACCACCGCCGTCCTCCACCGTTCACGCCACCATCGTCGTCCTCCACCGTTCACGCCACCATCGCCATCCTCCACCGTTCACGCCACCATCGCCATCCTCCACCATTCACGCCACCACCGCTGTCCACCAACTTCAAGTTATCTCTCATCTCTGTGTGTTTATTTATCAGGTAAATATAGTTTCTCATTCATATTGATCTTGATTAGAAAAAGCTTAATATCAGATTCTGTGATTGGTAATGTTTAATTGAAAGGCTGAGAAGGAAAAAGGTGTATTTCGAATCATCATGGTTATGTTTGGACATTAAAATTGTGATTTTTGTTTTAACAATAGAATTTGAGTATTTTGTGGAGTTGATTCATGATCTGCTTGGAAGTTAAAAATTAACAGGCTAACAGGCCGGGCCGGGCTATTTGTTTTTTTATAAATGAGCCAAGACAGGCTAACAGTTAGACTCATACGATGCTATCGGGCCGGGCTAAATTATTTTTTTTTGGCATAAACTTGGGCTTTACGGGGCAAAACTCGGCCCAGCCCAACCCGCTTTCACCCCTAGTGCTAAGTCATGTGCTTCCTAGTGATATGAATGGGATAGTCAAACACATTGGAGATGAACCATTCAGGTAGGAATCAAAATCACCATCCTCTTGTATTGCAAATTGCAGTCAAACGAGATTTACCTGGGTACACCTCACCCTATCCGGGTAAATAATTCAAGAAACTTCTCAGATGTCAAGAAATATACCCGGGTACACCCCTCCTTACTCGGTAGGCATAAATTTTCAAAAAATACCTGGGTAGGAAGGGGTGTACCCGGGTAGACTTGGTGGTCAACGGTCAAATAAGGGCATATTGGTCTTATGTTTTTTGGTAGGGTTAATTTTTTGAAATAGTTTTTAATCAAGGGCAATATGATAATTAATTATTAGTAAAGGGTTATAAGGGTCAAAAAGCCGTCATATAATAGAATGACGATTTTTCCAATATAGCAATTATAAAAATTTTCAGTATAGAATTAGTTATGATTTAAACTATTTCACATTATGTAAGTACCGACTGTACATTCACCATTGAAATAATAAATCACTAACTATATAAAAAAAAAAACTAAAACGAAAGAATTTACTAAATGAAATATAATCAATTTATTATTTTCGTAATTTTTATGTCACATAAAATAGTATCTTTTATATTATAGACACAATAAATAATGATCCCATCATTTATTAAAAAAAAAAACACTAATTTAGATATCTCACAAAAGATGAAGATTATAGTTACCATTTTTTTTTTTACAATTTCTTACAATCATATTTTAATATTGTTGATTTTCGTCAATCAACGATTATCATATATTATGAATTAATAATTAATTAATGAGTTTAATTTGTGAAAATCATAATCATTAATTGGCAGAAATCAATAATATTAAAATATGATGGTAAGAGATCGTAAAAAAATAAAATAAAAATGTAAATATAACTATCACCTCACAGAAAATGAGAAAGATATCAACCGAAACTTAATAAGAAAATTGTCTAGGGTAAAGCGACTTTCACTTTATCATATTGCTTTGGACACTGTCATTTCCCCCAATTCCATTCAGTCATCATCGTGTTAGGGTTTTTCTTTTATTTCTTCACACTTCACGCTCACAACTTTGTCTCTCTAACTCGTGCAGTCAAGGTACGATATTCTCGATTATTTTTTGTTATTGAAAATTTATTCAGATTTTCTTTAATAATTTTGCCATATCTTGCTTTCAAAATGAGAATTGTAATGCTAGGGTATTGAATCTTGCTTTTTTAGGTCACCAATTAGGTTTAGGTCGACAACAAGAACATGGGGAGTAAAGGTAGAATACCATTACCCCCTCCACATATGAGGCGTCCTCTTCCTGGGACTGGCATGTTGCATCCCGAGGCCATGGGCCACGGGATGCACCCTCTGTCGGGCCGAGGAGGCCCGGGCCCATTCCCGCCGTTCGATCTAATGCCGGCACCGGAAGTTTTGGAGCAGAAGCTGGCTGCCCAGCATGTGGAGATGCAGAGGCTGGCTACCGAGAACCACAGGCTTGCTGCCACCCAAGGAACATTGAGGCAGGAGCTTGCCGCGGCGCAGCACGAGTTGCAGGTGCTGCACGCACAGATTGGCGCTGTGAGGGCTGAGAGGGAGCAGCAGATGCGGGGCTTGGCGGATAAGATTGCAAAGATGGAATCCGAGCTGCAGGCTGCCGAGCCACTTAAGCTTGAACTGCAGCAGGCGCAGGGCGAGGCGAGGAACTTGGTTGTGTCTAGGGAGGAGCTTGTTTCTAAGGCTCAGCAGTTGAGTCAGGAGCTTCAGAGGACGCATGCGGATGTTCAGCATATTCCGGCTCTTATGTCGGAACTTGAATGCCTCAGGCAGGAATATCAGCATTGCAGGTAATCTTTTGCTTTGGTTTTAGGTCTGATGGGAATAATTATGATTGTCACTTCCAGCTTAAGTTGTTCTGGATTTCAAAAAAAAAAATTGATTTTTCATTATCCCTAAGGATATGAACTTGTATACATTAATTGTAGAACTCAAGAGTATCCCTTTAGCTCAAAGAGTTTGTTTGAGTTGTAGTACATGATAGGATTGATACAATATCGTGCTGGCTGCTTTATTGAAATGAACTGTTCATTTGTTGATCGCAAATTCATAAACAGGAAATAGGAGGATTAGTATTTTAGTTTTTTTAATAATAGCCCTAGCCTTATTTTTTACCTGAATAATTTTGAAATGATTTGCCTACAGTTTTTCTACATAAAAGATTGTAAAGAAAGGAGGATTGTAGGAAAAGGTAAAATATCAGTGTACCAGTTAGGAAGAATTGTGATGATACCAAGACATGAGGTTGTATCATATCACAAAATAACAAAAAATTATAAACTTTCTCCTTTCTTTAAAATCCTGGTGTGCCCACTTTCATAGGGATGGAGACATTACTTTATATGTGGGGATTTTCATGAAGTTATGAGAGCTTTTCTTTGGTCTGGAGTAGGAGAGAAGAGAAGAGACCACTTGATTAGATGGGAGATTCATTGTAAGCCTCAGTTAGAGGGGCTCTTGGTAATTGGATTTTTTAAAAATGTTGCTTTGTCCAGTAAATGGTTGTTGCATATTTATGTACAGACAGTCCCGTTTTGGTCTCCGGTAACAGAGCAAGTAAGTTTTGGACTCGAACAGGTGGGTGAGTGTCTGGCAGTCTCTGCTTCTCACTCAAGCCCCCTGGAATTTTATTTCTAAGGGGTATTTTCTCTTTGTCAATTAGTTTCTTTTAGAGTGGTAATGTTTTAGGAGGATCATTGGGTGAAGAAGGAAATTCTTTTACGAAGCCTTTCCTTGCCTTTATTAACTTTAAAATTTGCAGTAACTCCCTGTCCAACATTTTGATTGTTGTTTTAACTTTTAAGTTTTAACACGTATATTCCTTCCTGGAATTTCCATTTTTGTTGGACCCTATATGACTGAGACTTTTGAATTTTATTTTGATTTGCTCTTGCATGACTTGTTTCTTTTGTTATCTATTCTGAATATTGGAGAGTTTAGATTCTACTGGAGTTGATTCTGGGATAAATAAAAAATGCCATAAAAAAATAAGAGGGAGGTTATATTTAAAATCTCTTTCCTTGCAACCTCTTACAACCATTTCCGTTATTGTTACATCAAAAGTATATCAATGGTCATAAAATGACATCTGAGAGCCGTTGGTTTCATAACAAAATGGTTATAAAAGGTTGCAAGTGTACCCTGCCTAAAAAATTATTTATCCCACAACTAAGGAAGTAAGAAGAGAACAAAGCGCCATGAAAATACAAGCATTTCACTTGAACAAAATACACCACAGGGCTGAAAAAGCAGCATGCCACCATAATGTTTTCTTCTTGCCTTGAACCCTCTGTCATGACTTCCAATTCACCCAATGAACCTTCGTTTAACCCCTTGATTCACCAAGAAAACCTAAAACCTATTCCATTAGCTCTTCTCTTGCTTACTGTTCTACACCATGCTAGCATAGTGTCAGTCATGTCCCTGATAATCTGTTCTGACTTCCAATCATGCAGGGCCACTTTTGAATATGAAAAAAAATTGTACAATGATCACCTTGAGTCACTTCAAGGTATGGAAAAGAACTACATTTCTATGTCTAGAGAAGTGGAAAAACTCCGCACAGAGCTTACAAACACTGCTAGTGTTGATAAAAAAAGTAGTACGTATCTCCTCCTGCTACCTGTTTTCCCTGTCAGAGGATAGCCTTGGTCTTAAATTTTTTATGTTTAATGGAATGCAATAAAATGCAGGTGTGCCTTATGGTGGCACCCCTGGAACTAATGAGAATGAGGCGTCTGGTCTTCCTTTGGGAAAAAATACATATGAAGATGGTTATCCTGTTGCCCAGGTGTGTGCACCCCATGTGTGATGTTCTTTTAAATTTTTTGTGGGAGTGCTACATTCTAGTCTACTGTCTAATGTTATTCTCGGTGATTTTTTTTCTTCTGCTTATTCCAACTTGATATGATTTTCTTACAAGAGTAATGCTTAGCATTAGTTTGATTTTGTATCCAATAATCGGGAGAATACCTGAAAAGGACATAACTTCGATACGATTTCTGTAAGATATTGTTACTCATTAGTCTGTAAAAATCAGCATTCCTGCAGTGCCAATTTTAATAAAACAGAACTGTTGGTTACTTCCACTAATAATTTTAATATCTATAAAAGTGTCATGGTTTGCCTTGTTGGTATCTCTGTAATGTGATTTCCAGGATAAAGATTTGTCGAACTATGCATGTATCTGGAGTGAAAGTTGGACTTATTCAGAAGTGCTATAGTCGGGCCGTAGATGTTGTGGTCAACTTTTTTACGTGCATCTTCTAAAATATAGTCAAAGAAATGTTATTAGTGTAATGTAACAAAAAAAGAAGGGAAAAGTATAACTGAAGTTTATCAATTAGAATTTTAGCAGGGTCTACGTGTTCTTGGTTGATTCTGATTATGAGGAAGTCCAAATCAGTTGTCCATTTTTAATCTACCCTCTTTAATTTGTCTCCTATGGTAATAATGGTCCTTCCTTTATTTTGTTTGCAGGGACGTGGATTCCTCTCTGCTGCCAGTGGTGGTGGTGCAGCCGGTGCTACAACTGCTGCTGGAGCTCAACCTGGTGCAGTTTCTGCAAGCACTGGTTATAATGCTCCGAGAGGGCCTGGTTATGATGCATCTGCTGGGCCTGCGTATGATGCACAAAGGGCGGGTACTTACGATGCACAGAGGTTGACTGGTTACGATGCAGTTAGAGGATCTGCTTATGATTCACAGAGAGGAGCGGTTTTTGATGCTCAAAGAACTGGTTATGATCCACAGAGAGGAACTGGTTATGATCCACAGAGAGGAACTGGTTATGATCCACAGAGAGGAACTGGTTATGATCTGCAGAGATCTCAAGGTTATGAAATGCATAGAGGACCTGGTTATGATGCATCAAGAGCAAGTGGCTATGATGCACAGTCAAGAGGTGCTGTTGGTCCTCATGGACAAGCTCCTCCAGGGAACAATATGCCTTATGGGTCTACAACACCACCTACTCGCGGTGGAGGTGGATACGAGGCTCTGGCTCGAGGAGCAAACCCTGTCAGGAGATGAGCTTAAGATGACATTTGCAAGTTGGGGAATGGATTTTTTCATGTGATTTTAACATGATGTGAAAAATATCAGTCATTTATTTATAGATCAATGGTCAGCAATTAAAATGACTTTTTTTTTCTTTCCAATTTTAGGAATTTTGTCATTAAAATTGTGACCGTTGATTTGTTAATGAATGATTGAGGTTTTTTTACGTTACATGGTCATGTTAAAACAAGACACAAGAGAATCCATTCCCTCCGTCATATTTTGATGATTCTCAAATATTTTTATAGTTTGTGTCATTCAAATCTTAATGTTTGGAATCTCAAAGATTTTTGATGGGCTTTTCGAAATTTGTTTTTGTCCAGTGTTACCTGAAAGTACATATCTCTCTTGACCATATTTCTCTGTAATGTGCATGGTGGGACTGTAGAGTTAATAGCCTTTGATATATATATATATATATATTGAGGTTTGCATTCATCATTTA
Organism: Gastrolobium villosum; assembly: GCA_032173675.1. Lineage (NCBI taxonomy): Eukaryota > Viridiplantae > Streptophyta > Magnoliopsida > Fabales > Fabaceae > Gastrolobium > Gastrolobium villosum. Next base: position 123,900 of record JAVKPL010004370.1, read on the forward strand.
ACATGACAATTTTTTTTTCTACACATAACATTTTGTTGGGCTTGCATTTTTTGAAGGAAATAAAATAAAATTAAGGCACGTAAAATGAATCTTTATAACATTATACAATCAATTTTCTTATGACATAATTCTTATAAAATGTGCTTTGAGATGAGGTTGGCAACATAAGACAATGAAGGTCATGTAATACTGTTTTGGCAATCCCAAAGAAAGGCTCCCTTCAAACTTAGTCTAGTAAAATTTTGATTATATAATAATTTAATCATTTGATGTATTGAACTATCAAGTAGGATTTTTGAAAGATATATGCAACTTATAATAAAATAACAGTATTTTTAAAATCCACTTGAAAAGTCCTTAAAATATTTTTATAATCCTCGTAACAAAACCTATAGTTGGATAAACGGATTGGGGCCTCTAGCTGCTATAGTTATTTCATTGTCTGGCGGTTTTCGGCAAATGAGTGTATGTTATATTATAATATATGCACGAATTATTTTTTATGCTTCATATTTTATTATTTAATAATTTTTTTTCATTAATTAAAGTTGTTGGCATTTCGAACTCAGTGAAATTTTTTTATCTTTATATTCAAGGATATAGTATGGATAGTAAATGTAAATAAGAATTTGATTCTTGAAAATATTATGAAAAACTGAGTTACTAATGTTCATCCTATTAATAATACAGATATCTTAATTAAATTGCATAAGAAGTTTTTTAAGGGATAAAAATTGAGATAATACAGTTTTGTTAAACAAATTTCAAGTATTCCTTTAAATTTTTGTAAGTATTTTTTTTCATATTAAAAAAAACCCATGAACACATAATTTTTTGTATTTATTATCATTAAAGATTATTTCAACTTAGATAATATTTATGCTTTATAATATATAAATGTAACATCCGGCCGCTTCAAGAATCAACGACTATCCCCACATACTAACATGAGACTTTTCAGTGTGTTTTTTCCTCACTCGCATACTTCCCGGAAAAACTTCTCACCCATCCCAGAATTGCTCCAAGTCAAGCATGCTAACTATGGAGTTCTTCCTTTCCAGGCTACCGAAAAGTAGACGCATCTTGTTAGTATAGGTAGTACCAATTAATTATTATAAGTTATCCCAAATCGTGCAGTCTCATACCTGCATAGTCTTTGGGATCCCTCTATTTCGGGTGTCGATTCGATTCATTTATGCATGTAACCCTTCGCTGGAAGCCTGACAGGAGCCACTCCTTGTCTATGTCTCTTTGCACCGGCGATCACTCCACCCTCGGGATGTTACAATAAATATATTAATACTTTTCTGTTCTATCAAGTTAAAATTTTATATCAAAACACAGTTACATTTATCATAATAATTTAAATAAACATGTACGGCTTATTTAACAATCTCTTATCATAATATCTGACCCGTTAATAATTGCGCGGTATCATGCTCCGAAAGTTTAACCCGGCTCTTTAATGGGCACATATAAATTCAAATTCCTTTTTGCGTTTCATTTCGGAAATTCAAAATTTTGTTTTTTCCCGCGAACGCTCTCTCTACACTCTGAAGTGCCATGGAAGCAGAATCCCACGGTCTCTCTCTCTAACACTTTCTCTCTCTTCTTAGGGTTTCACTCAGTTGTTTAGATCACCAAGAAATGATTATAATTCTTCTTCCTTTTTCCTTATCACTTTGCGAATTTAACTTCTCTGACTAAAATCTTCGAGCTAGGGTTTCGTTCAATCCTATCTAAGCTAAACTTAGTTTTGATTTTGTCTGGATTCTCCAATGTTCTGTGTTTCCCTAAGCACGATGCTGATGCCGTGTTCTTACTGAACCTACAGCTTGTCCGGTTCAAGGAATGGAGCATGTGGTGGCAACAGTGAGCGGGTACCATGGCTCGGAGCGGTTTAATCTCATCAAGCTGATTTCACATGTCGGGGCCAATTATGTTGGAGCGATGTCAAAATCAATCACGCACCTGGTGAGTTTTTGTTTGTGAGCTTGATCAGTGGTGGATTGTGGTTGGGGGCAAGATGTGTGTGTTTAATAAGATTTATTTTTTGTTTCTCTATTTTTTAAAGGAAAACAAATGTGGAAGTGGGTTTTGCTGAAGGGTTACAAAATGTATTGTAGATTATAAGCTTTTATTCTGTTTGAATTAACTGTTTGAAAGTTGTTTGTTTTGAGTTTGAGTGAATAGGTGTGTTGGAAGTTTGAAGGAAGGAAATATGATATTGCCCGAAAGTTCAGAATACTTATAGTCAACCACCGATGGATTGAAGACTGCATAAAGGAACGAAGGCGTGTCCCTGAAGATTCTTATGTCTTGCAAAGGTGATTTTTTTTCTTTCTTGTCCCCTTATTGCATTACTATATCAGAGTGGTAGAGTGCATTGGATTTTATAAAATTATGGCTTTTTGAAAGAAGAAGAAAACATGGTGATAAATTAACTTTTCTAAGCATCCAACATCATGCTCGAAGAATTAAAATGCCATAAAAATCCTTTAACTGATCAACTTGAAATCGCAAGTTTTGCTTTAAACCGTATCATAGGTTAAATGGTCACTTTACTATTTTAGAGATATAAAACCATTTAGAAGCCTCGACCTAACAGCTTAAACTTTTTAGAAGAATTGGTCGTTGACATGGTACTAGAGCTACAACTTTTGAGAAAGTTGGTCCTTCACAGTTTGATGTCCAATTTTCTGGATATTTTATGTTATTTAATGTGCTTCTTTGCATTGGACTGTGGAGTTTGCTGAAGTTTGTGTTCTAGTTTCTAAAGTTTGGCATAATTGATCCCATTAACCAGTAAGACAATTATTTTGTTTGAAAAAATCTTGTGTGAAACAACTTTGTTGTGTAGGAGTTCATGTTACTGGTACTTCCGTTCACTATAATTTGACATGCAGTAAAATTCGGAGAACGCTTTTTAAGTTCACTTATTTTTATTATTTATATTATTCAGTGGACATGAAGTAGGGCCATTGTTACTGGAAGTTCCAGTCAGTGTTCGAGCAAGTAGCTTGATAAAGAATACAGTGGTTAGCAACAGGTTATATGATATTAGTTCTGAAAAGCAAAATACTGACTTCAGTCGCGAAGCTTCTGAAAATTCTGTTTCAAAAGATCTTTGTTTAATGACAAAGGTAACAATAGCCTCTCTGCTCTCTCTGTTCTCCACTTACTCTCTTTCAATCTTTATCATGTACATTCTAAGTGTTTATAAGCATATTCTGAATCATAATATGTTGATTCCTTTCTGAATGGAGCGCAACTTTCATAATGTGATATATGTGGTGTCATTAACAATCATGTTAACAGTTGATGCCATCAACTTAAATTAGTTTTCATTTAAGCACCATAGGTGTTCCATTTAAATCTAATGTTTTTCTTATGGTATCAGGTCAGGTTTCTTATAGCATTTTTTGGTAATGTTTATTGCTTGAAGCATTACAAAAGTACTTCTCGGCAATAACCATTAATGGTTCTGTGGCGGTGGGATGGGATAGTTTTCTTCTAGTGCTTTGATTCATCATCAAAATTGCATATATGTTGTGAATTTTCTTATGTTTTGACATCAACTGTTTATAAACTTTGTTGGCAATATCTCTTATGACCATACAAACTTGAATGAATCTGTGTTTGCTGCATGCATGAATACTTCCCTCACAAATACTTTGCTACACAATTTATTTCACCCTAAAGTGTTCAAAAGGGCAAATTCCAGATTCTTAACTTTTCGAGGATAAGGGTGAGAGTTGATTGTATGCAGACTTACTTTTGCATTTTTGCAAAGAGACTGTTTTTCATACTCAAACCTGTAACTGGAAGGTCACAGAGGAGTGCTGCCCTAAGGCTCGCCCTCTTTCCTTAAAGTTTTCAATGAAAGAAAAATGTGTTATATGCTTGACTTAAGTATGGACAGTAGAAATTGCTTTTAAGAATCTAATGCAACACACATGACAATATAAACTAGCTGATAATCTGAAAGAGCTCTTTGACTTTGCAGGGTCTTTAAAGTACTTGCATGTACTATACTCTTGAATATAGCTTTATTGTTAAATGCATTGCATGTGAATTTTAGGTACAATTATTAAAATGAAAGTGAAAATTGTTTTAAACATATCAATATAGGAGTTTCAAAATCCTTGTGATGCATTGTATTATATAGGTAGATCAAGTAAATGAAAAATGAAAAATAAGTTTCTGTTTTTTTTGAATGCCTGGTAAACTTAATTTATCTGCATTTTCCATTTCTTAAGCATGAGGAGTCAAGTTCGTATTCATCTAGAGTGTCAAGGAAAGGAAAAGAAAATAAATTCAATGGTAATGGAGTTGGTACTGTGAATCGACGTTCTCGCAAAGGAAGAAGGCTTGTGAAAAATATTGTGGATAAAGTGGTGTTGGAGCCTTCAATTTTGGATTTAAGCCCTGAAAACCACCTTAGCAGAACGGATAGACTACATACAGATGGTGCAGCTACCTCTAGCCTTTCTGGTGGTGTCAATAATAAAAATATTCTAGAAAATAGAGAAGGCCCTGATGCTGGATGTAGAACTATCAATGGAGGTTCAGATGGCATTGAACAGATCAGAGATTCAACATTGTTTGTAGAAGATCCTCTTCCTATGGCACAAACATCAATAGATTTATGTTCCAGTTCTGAAGAGTTCACAGTTGGTGATCACGTTGATAATGTTACTAGTTCACCTACTACAAAAGAGTTGTCGTGTGTCATATGTTTCACGGATTTCAGCTCAACAAGGGGGATTCTACCGTGTGGGCATCGGTTTTGTTTTCCATGCATCCAGAGTTGGGTTGATCATAGGGTATGTCTTTTCTTCTTATCTTTTATCTGCCACTCTTATAATGAAAATGGTTTTATAAGAGTTATGTTGTAGGAAAAGTGATTGTGTAATGTTACATAGATTCGTTTTGCGTGCCTTATTTTTTTTTTTTTTTTTTTTTTTTTGCTTTAAAATGTGTGGGTCCACAAAATGTTGTGTGTGTAGGAAACTTTTTTGTGTTATGTTAAATGATAAATGCAAACCCCTAATTAAAAAGCCTATTCATTAATTAGTATGATTCTCTTTTGCATGTTTTTCTTTCAATAGATTTCAAAGTTGCTCTCTCTCTGTTTTTTTTTTTTTTAATTCTAGTTTAAAAATGTAATTTGACTTTCATTCAACCAATAATAATTTATCTTCTGATTTCCCATTGGAATTTGAGGCGCCATCTCATTGACATTGTTACGCCTTATTTTCTTAGTTAAAACACCCCTTTCAACTTTGAAGGTGTTTCCAAAAGGTTGTATTTAAAGAATTTAATTGTGTTAGTGTGCTACTGTGCTATCATATTTAGTCAAATTGCTGCTTAAATTTTCTTTGCAAAGTTGATGGCACATGGCATTCACTCAACTTTTTTTTACGTATTAAATTATACCAGCTCTTGCACAAAATTTACCATCAATCACTCACATAACTTCCAAATAAAGGTTGAATGGGTCCGAATCTTTTACAAAGAGACACAATGGATAGTCTTTTTTAGGTAAATATATAACAGTAATCTAACATGTGAAGAATTGATCTAAATTTTTTTTATTGATAATTTTGTAGTATGGATAATGAGTAAAAGAGGTAAATAGATCCGGTGATTAGTTGTGTGGTTACAATAAATAAAATATGAGCTTCTTGTAACATCCCGAGCGCTGACGAGGGCGGGGAGTGATCGCCGGTGCAAAGAGGTACGAACAAGGAGCGGCTCCTGACAGGCTTCCAGCGGGGGTTACATGTATGAATGAATCGAATTGACACCCGAAAGAGAGGGATTCCAAAGACTGTGCAGGTATGAGGCTGTACAGTTTGGGGTAGCTTATAAGAATTAATTGGTACTACCTATACTAACAAGATGCATCTTCTTTTCGGTAGCTCGGAACGGAAGAACTCCATAGTTAAGTGTGCTTGACTTGAAGCAATTCTGGGATGGGTAACTGGGAAGTTTTCCCAGGAAGCGGCCGGGGGTTACAGTTCTCAGTTCTCATTCTAATATATCTCCAACTGTGAAAGGATGTTTTGACAATTTAGAGTGTTTTTTTTTTTAATGTTTATTTCCCCACCGAGCGGTAAAAGGATTTTGTGGTATTTATTTTATTTTACTTTTCTCATGCAATAGCTTGTGGTTTTCATCCGGAATGTTGAGTGGATTATGTAGAACTGTTTTTCTTGTTTAGCTTTAATCTCTAACGTCATTTGAATGTTTCTTTCATTCTCATGATTGCTATTAAATATTTATAGGCTTCAAAGGGAAAAATATCAACCTGCCCTTTGTGCAAGGCGAGTTTTATAATGATCAAGAAAATTGAGCATGCAGCCACAACTGATCAAAAAGTATTCTCCCAGACAATCCCATGGGAGAATTCATCCTCAGATATTTTTATCCCTATGGATATAGAACTACCAGATAATAGCTTTGAGGTATGCTTATCCTTCAAACTAGATTAATTGTTGTGCTGTTATTTTCTTTTAATTTTCATATTAGTTGACATGAATATTTTTTTTTTCTTATATGAAAATATTATTTTTTCTTTGAAATTATAATTTTTTCCTGTTTACTTTAAATATATGTATATTATATTTTTTTTTATTATTTATTTTTCCTTAGTCCATTCTTACTTTTATATGGGTTCATCAACTGCTGATCCCAACTATTTTGGATAAATGTAATGTTACATGTTTCATATTAGTTGAAATCAAAGAGTACCATGTTGCTTGGAGCCTTGGAGTAATTTATAGAGGGAATTTGTGCTTCAAACTACTAAAAGAGACCATAAAAGAAAGGAAAATATAGAAAAGACGAAAGAAGTTGCTAGAGATAGACAGGGCAAACTATGAAGGGTGTTTTGTTTAAGGAGTGAGATTTAGAATGAGAAGCTACCTTAGATTTGCAAGATGGAAATAATTTTTTGTAGGAAAATAGTTATCTTATGTTGTAGAAACAAGATTGCAAGTGGGACCCATAGGTAAAAGGAAAGAGAAAAAAAGAAGAAGTGGGATTCATCCATCTTTTGTGCGTGTAGAAAATTTAGTTATCTCATGTAAAGTAAGATAAATATAACCCTTTGCAAGATTGGTTGCTGGCTTGGTGATTATAAAATAGTGTTTTACATTGTGGCATTTTTATATTCCTGACAGACAGACTTCATAAAAAAAAAAATGGAGTGTATGCCTGTCTTGTTAGTAGTGTGATCTAGAGGTATTTAATATAACCCTCACATGCTCTTATGCCTAAATTGGACAACTTCATGTATATCTTGTAGTTTGATTGGTAGTGCTACTACCATATGGTGGAAGTGATTATGCCCGAAAAAGATAATAAAACACGAGCCGGCAACTTCTGCTTTATTGAAAGGAACTTTTTTTTTTTTTTGTGTGTGGCTTTCATTGATTTATCTTGCCGTTATGAATTCTTGTTTTGTGTGATAAACCAATATTCTCACTAGCAGCCTTATAATATCTTGAGCATGATCTGTAGGGTTTCTCTTTAAATAATCATTTTTGCTGAATTTTGTCTGTGTTAGGTGGGCTATGGTCCCCATGATCCGAGAAGCTTATTACTTGTGTAATATTGAAATTTAATGGGTTATTAGCGTGATTGAATATGTTGATAATGCAAATAAGAATCCAGTAAAAGATACTGAAATTGCATAATTTGCTTTCATTGATTTGTGAATGGCTAATTTTGTGATGATTCCCCATAATATTCCCAGCCTTATTTATGGCTGCGTTGCACTTCTCTCCACTGAGAATGAAAAGCACAGGGAGCATCTGCTACTCTTCTATTTTGAGGTTATCAAATATGGGGAACATCCCTTTACAAATTTCTTTTACAAATTACATTAAGTATAATATATGACCGGTCGGATATAGTGTAGTTTGTAAATGAAAAATTTGTAAATATAATCTTTTTCGTTAAAAATCTACCACTTTTTGACACCAAAAAAATAAAAAAATCTACCACTTGAAATCTTACGAAAAAATATCTTCTATTATGGAGATCGTGTCGAAAATTGCTAAATAAATCTGCGAAGAACTGTTGGCATGTTGCAGAGTTTGGGCATTGATATATTAGAATGATTTTGCGTACTGGATTTTCTTCAACCATGTAATTCAGCGGTAAGCTTGCTTGTCGTGGTGTGTCAGGTCGCGGTGCCTAGAGTATTCCTTTACCCAGACACTCACGAAGTATGTATTTGAACTGGGTCGGCTCTTTTTTTTTCCATCTTTCTCTGAAAATAATTATCTTTTTGCAAAAATAAAAATAATTATATACTAAGAATAGTATGTAGTTACAGTAGTAAAAGCTGACAAAGTTTGAGAAAAGAAAAAAACTGAAGAGAGAAAAAAATTTAATACTATAACTAAATATTATTATATATATTTTTTGTATTTCTTTTATTTTGAGAATGATTTCCGTTTAATATTTGTGCTACTTTGTGGTTTGTCTTTTGCTTATACAGTCCTCACAGGCAGGTGCGTGTGTAGTTTGCCGTGGTCGGGAACCTGAGGATCTCCTTGAGAGTTGCGATGTTTGCCAGACTCGAAGAATCCATTCATATTGCATGGACCCTCCTTTACGACCCTGGACATGCACTCACTGCAAAGAACTTCGGATTCTTTATCGTAATCACTCATATTAGTAATCGTCTTTTTATCCATTGTAATTCATGGAACTCCTTCCTATGTGGCAAGTTAAATGCTGTTCTTAAAACATCGCGTGATGAAATTCATTGTGATGATTATATGCTCATTCACATCTCAAGTCTCAACTTTGAATAATGTTAAATAGAACGAAATTTATTTGTGACAAAATTTGAATTTATTAATAATCTCTTCATTTAATAACATTTTTCATAATTCGAAAACTAATTAATATTAGCTTTCTTTAACTTCACTTCGGTTCTCAACTTAGGAAGAAGTCACATGAACGCTGGGCTTCAAGCGGTGGGGGAGCAAAATCACCGGCAGTCTTCAATGTGATAAATGAAAAGTAGTTCAACCATTTTTCCGTGTGTGGAGGAAAAGTGGAGTTTATCTGTTTTCACAAGGGATAATATTAATTCTTTTTTGAGAGAAATATTAATATATACATGATTTTGATCCAAGGATACAAACAAAATTTATAAGTATAATCTTTCTTATATTTTTAGTTTTATAAGGAAAGTATAGTTTTTTTTTTTATAGTAGAGGTTATACTTACTATTTCTTATTATTAAATCTTAACCGTTGATTTCTATTAATTTAATGGTTATAATTTATTAAAAATTAATAATTAATTAATAAGTATGAGCCAATAAATTACAACGGTTAGATTAACGGAAATTAACGGTGGTTAAGATTTGGTAGTAAGAGATAGTAAGAAAAAGATGTAGTAACTATAACGTCTCCCTATTTTTATAGGTCCTTATATTTATATATATTTTTTGAGGGAAAAGATATTGTAACAACCAAGTTGTGTTACTACCAATCAATCTCACTGTTAGATCGATTATGTTGATCCAACGGTTATATTTATTTCCATCTTTATATGGTTATGATTCCCCATATTTAAAGTGAAAACATTAAATATGTGAAATCATAATCTTTCAAAGATGTAAATAAATATAACTGTTGGATCAACATAATCAATCTAACGATGAGATTGATTGGTAGTAACATTGATAATAACACAACTTGATTGTTACAAATATATATAGGATAGGATCAACTTACCGGTGTAACAATAAAACTTTTTTACACCAAATCTTAATCGTTAGATGCAGAAAATCCTTAAGATTTGGTGTAAGATGATCCTGCCCATATATATATATATATATATATATATATATATATATATATATATATATATATATATATATATATGGATTTTATAAGAGTTATGTTGTAGGAAAAGTGATTATGTTATGTTATAGAGATTCATTTTGCGTGCTGGAGTTTTTTTTTGTTGCAGGCCCCTCAAAATATTGTGTGTGTAGGAAATTTTATAAGATCATGTTAAATGATATATGATAAACCCATATATATATATATATATATATATATATATATATATATATATATATATATATATATATATATATATATGGGAAATGCATTTGTCATGTTACATGACAAATGAATAGTGTTTATGTTAAGTAAAAGACAAGTAAAATTCATTGAATAATGTTCCATCTCATTTTTTTTATATTATATAATTTGTCTTTTTCTTAACATAACAAGTATTCATTTGTCATGTAGCATGACAAATGCATTTTCTTATATATATATATATATAGTTCACTTGCCGAGCAGGCCATATTTATTTATTTTGTGTCGTTTTCAACAGTGTTCTAAAGTTTCGTCACAAGTAAGCCATTCGAATTTGTCTTTTTTCTTGGAATTTGGAATGGAAAGAATCAAAGAAAAGGAAAGGCGAATTGCTTGGTAAAATTACATTGGTGCACATAATTAAGGTCATTCATTGCTTTTCAAAACAGGACATAGAATGAAAACAATGAACAATAATGACATGTCTAACATCATAGGAGAGAAGGAAATAACGAGGAGATTCTTTTCTTCTTTTAGAAATTCAGTCTATATATATTATGTATAGTAAATTAACATATTCCTATTTTAAAATTAAAACAACTGTTCATAGCACAAAAATTTATACAGCTGTCTTACACGTTAGTGTATACCTTGTATAAAAGAATTTATATGATGAGGACAAGAGAAAATCATAAATTTATCAAACATTATGATAGAATATTTAAGTTGAATCATGGCTGTAAAAAGCAAAGAACCTCAAGCAAACAATACTCAATCAGAACCGAAAACAAATCAGTGAAAACTTAAACGAGTTAAGTGAAGATAATAAGCGAATTTTTTTTTTTTATAAATTATCTTAATTCATTTTTAATTATTATAATAGTTTTATATTTGAATATTTAATAGGGAAAAGTTCACCAATACTCATATAATTTCTTCCAGAATCACTTATGCCCCTGTGATTTTTTTATTACATATGCTCATGTGGTTTGCAAAAGGGTATGTTTTTTTATTACATATGCTTTGTGATTTTTTATTTTTTACAAAGCACATTGGCATATGTGATAAAAAAGTTCTGAAACAAATCACAAGGATATTGGTGAACTTTTCCCTCTTTAATATTCACCCTGTGATACCAATTATGACTTCCAAGTATTAAGACCATCTAAATCATTAACTAAGACCACTTATTAGGTGATTAAGGAGACTAAAACTAAATGAAACCCCCATGAATGAACTAAGTAGCAACAAAATTAAAATAATAATCCTATTATTAATTATTATATTCATAATCACCCTTTGTTTTCCTTTGTTTATGTTACTTTACACACATTATAAAGATCAAAACTGCTCCATTTCCTCTATCCTCTTTCCTTCCACTTCAATCCCTTTCTCTTTCTTTTCTATCTCTCACCATCCCTTCCACAATGAAGTTCCAACATATTAAGCTTCTCTTTGAGAACAAATGTGCAAAACAAATCATGTCAAAAGTAACTATACTAGCAATCTTTGCCATACTTATATTTACCATCACCCCATTATCTTATCCTTTGTTTGGTTTCTCTTCACACTTGAACATCAACAAATCTATGCAGCAATCCTCTGAATATGATGATCATTTGAATGAAGCAACAAGCTTTCCATCAACAACTGTCAACAAGTGTGACATTTTCAATGGGGAATGGATACCAAATCCAAAGGCACCATATTACACAAACAAAACATGTTGGGCAATTCATGAGCACCAAAATTGTATGAAATATGGAAGACCTGACTCTGAGTTCATGAAATGGAGGTGGAAACCAAATGAGTGTGAACTCCCAATATTCAATCCCTTTCAGTTCCTAGAAATTGTTAGGGGAAAATCTATGGCTTTTGTTGGAGACTCAGTTGGAAGAAATCAGATGCAGTCTATGATATGCCTCTTATCAAGGGTAAGTCTCTTCTACCTTCTTCAAGATTGCTCTGGCTCAACAATTATTATTATTATTAGTTTTTTTTTTTTTCACTTGCTTTTGTTTTTTTTTTTTTTTTTCTTTTCTCTCTTTAATTTATGATATCATTTAACTTTGCTTTGGTGGTACGTTATTCGGTAATCTATGCGTGGGCTTCACACTGCTAGCTAGTGAAAAATCATCATTATGCTTCTCAATTAAGCTTATAGACTAATGAAGAGATAGTCATCAATAAGGTTCAAACTACCACATTATTTAACTAGTAAGCCTTAATTTCAATACTCATGAAATATAGTTAATTAAATATTGAGTTTACTCTAAATCTCGTTTTTCCAAGGTGGTAAGTTCACCAAGGCCCGGTATGTGATTCAAGAATTGGGTAATTATTATCATATAGAATTTGTACCGTTAGGGTGTATAACCTCACTATGTTCCCGTGATGGATGGAGTCACTATATGGGTTATACCTCTAGCAAACGTATAGACAAGCTAGGAGGCACAGGTCCAAATATATGCAAGCAGATATTGATGGGGTGATGTGTGTATATGTGTGACTCTAAGTAAATGGGCTGAATAAAGATACATAAGATATCTTCTTGGTGTGCCAAGAGAGCTATTTATAGGGGAAGGTAATGTGAATCTTGTGTGGGTTGGTGGGGAGGGGTTCAACCCTCCTTGGGATCTGTTGAGGGTGGCAGGCACTGCTAGGCGTGACAGACACTACTATGATAGTAGCAATGCGCCCTCTGTGCCTGGCGGTGTCAGCATGTGACAAAGGACAGTTTCCTCTTATAGTATCTGGGGCGGTCACCTTTGGGGGTTGGGATCCCAAGATGGGGCATTTTGGTGTTTCCCTTAGGGAGTGCCTCTCGTTGGGGGTTGAGAGTTGGTAGGGCTGACGTAAATAAGAGGATTGAGACTGAGCTTGATCCTTTGGGCTGCTGTGTTATTGGCCATCCGGAACAGAATTGACACAAATAATCATCAAGCATCGAATGTAGGATACCATGTCCTTCATGTTCCTAACCAAGCCACATGAAACGTAGACAAGTCAGTGTTTTTTTTTTTTTTTATATGACATGCCATCTGTTTTTAATTTTCTTTATTTTTCAGTTCTCAGCTAAAATCAGTGTTTATGAATTAGTGCATAAAAAAGGGTCACTAAAAAATATACCTTAATTCACAACACTTGTGCCATTAGCTTATGCATTAAGCTGCTCTAAAAGTGACTCAGTCAATGATGGTATTGGTAGTAGTTCTTTACATTTTATTAGCCTCTTTTTTAGATGACATGACTATTTTGAAGAGGTAATGTCACCTAAATCAGCCCTTACGTCTACAATAAATATTGAATCCTAACAAAACCCAAGAAGTAAAACTTGTTGAGATGTCACAATTAGAAGAGATAGACTAAGAACAAAAAATTGCCAAAACTCTTAAACACGCTCCTTTTATGATTGTAGGCTCTCTTCAATATAATTTTATTATATTTTCTTTGACATATCAACCAACTTAGCATGCGATAGCAACATTGATAAGGATATATGTTGGCTAGTATCTCAGCTTGATTAGACTCAGGTCGGTGAGATTAATAAAATCTTAAATAAAAGTTTTTTTTTCAATTTTTAATTAACATTAATCATTAAGAAAAAAAAGTACAGGGGAACCTAAAAGTCAGTTGTTGAAGGTAGGAAAATATCTGATGCTTACTGTTGTTTGATAATTTAATTACTTTATTTCCTTTGGGCTTAAGTTGTTGTTCGTGTGTGAGCTTTGACTAATTGGTTGTGGAAGCCAAGATGAGAAAACCTGATGGGTCGCCCTCCCCCTTTTTTTTTTTTTTTTGTAAACTGATGGTCCCCTTAATTATTTAAGCAGATAGCTATGCTAAGAAATTGAATTACGTGATAATATATACACAGTCAAATAAGAAATTATGTTAATATCAAATCCATATAATAATATATAATGGGGTTAATATTTCTTATATTATAAGAGATGATTTTATCTCCTACACATACTTGAGTCTATATTTTTTTGTCTCTCTCTTCTCTTCACATGACCTTATGGGTCTCACACATTTTTAACTATCAGATTAGGGTTCGTTTTTTTTCTACCGTCAATGTAGATAACTTATCTACAGTGAGCCAAATCAAGGTATTTTTGTAATCATAATTTATTTCAGGTTTATAATAGTCTTTTTCATTTAATTTTTTAGTTTTTCAACCCAAAACGACGTCGTTTTGGGAGCAAATGTAGATAACTTATCTACAATCACTTTAGAAACATTAAAACATCAGATTAATATTTCTGCAGTTACTACATATAAGTTATCTACATTTACTCCCAAAACGACATTGTTTTGGATTAAAAAATTAAATAATTATAATTATAAGGAATACAATAACCCTGAAATAAATTAAAATTACAAAAAGCAATATGATTTTCGCCCCAAAATGACATCGTATTAGACTTACTGCAGATAACTTATCTGCAGTAACCGCAAAAAAAGCAAATCCTTTATGTATATGTAAAAGATAAAATTATCTATTATAACATGAAAATTATTAATCCCTCTATTATTTATCAAAGTCCGTGTCCTCAGCGTGAGAATTAACAAATGTTTAATATATCTGGCCATACGCTGGAACCTTCAAGTTTGTAACATGCAACATTTAAGCAGGGAACAAGAAAGCTTGATTAAATAGTGAGAGAGGCAAAATGTAATTATTATAAAGGTTATGTTACTTATAAAATTATTTGAAATAAAGGTTATGTTGATAAATCTTAGTCTTCTTAACTTCTCAGGTGGAATGGCCCATAGATGTATCATACAAAGCAGATAACTATTTCATGCGATGGAAGTATCCTAGCTACAACTTCACCATTGCCACTTTTTGGACACCCCATTTGGTCAGAGCCAAAGAAGCAGATTCAGATGGTCCAAGCCACACTGGCCTATTTAACCTTTACCTTGATGAGTTTGATGAGAAATGGACAACCCAAATTGAAGAGTTTGACTATGTCATTCTCAATGGAGGCCATTGGTTCTTTAGGCCAATGGTTTTCTATGAGAAACAAAAAATAGTTGGATGCCATTTTTGCCTCTTAAAAAATGTCACTGACTTAACCATGTACTATGGCTATAGAAAGGCTTTTAGGACAGCATTTAAGGCCATCAATAGTTTAAAAAACTTTAAGGGTGTAACATTTCTTAGAACATTTGCACCATCTCATTTTGAGAATGGGTTGTGGAATCAAGGTGGGAATTGTGTGAGAATAAAGCCATTTAGGAGTAATGAGACACAATTAGTAGGCACCAATTTGGAGTTATATCTTATCCAATTGGAGGAGTTCAAAATTGCTGAGAAGGAAGGCAGAAAGAAGGGTTTGAAATTCAGGTTAATTGATACAACACAGGCAATGTTATTGAGACCAGATGGTCACCCAAGTAGATATGGCCATTGGCCACATGAGAAAGTGACACTGTATAATGATTGTGTGCATTGGTGCTTGCCAGGGCCCATAGACACATGGAGTGATTTCCTGCTAGAAATGTTGAAGATGGAGAGGCTTCAATTGCACACAAATTGACAAATCAATTTGATTTTATATATATCAATTTTATATATACCTATTTTTTCTTGTAAACTACCATTGGCAAATTTTTTTTTGTAATTTTATAAAGAATAAATTTGTTATGTTGGAACAAAATTGAAGATTTTTCTTGTTAAAAAGTTTATATTTTTTTATTTATTTACTTTTTACAATGGTATTACGATAACTTTAACTAGGGAAACCTAATGATGTAACATACTAATTTTTGAATCATTGACCAAAGTGATATATTACTTTAAAAAAATTATTAAAATAATATAATTTGAAATCTATTTACTTAAGTAGTATTTGATCTCTTTTCATTACGCGAGTCTCGAAAATATCACACCAGTCAACCATATAGTGATAGCAAAAATTTCCCTTTGAGAGAAGCTAGTCCCACTATAATATGAATGTTCCTGGTTCGAATATGGTTGCCTCCCGTAAATGATATTTATGGTTTACCAAAAAAAAAATATCACTTTAATAAAATTTTTAATGATATTATTTTGATTTTTAAATAATATATGTGATTTTAATCAAACAATCCTAATTCTTTTGAGATAAATCAGGGTGTCAACAACAACAAAAATAAAATAATAACTAATTATTTACCCGTGCGATGCCTGGGGGAAGAAGAACGAAATTGTTGTCGGCTGTCATTGGTTAATCATTGCACTGGTAAATCAACACCTTCATCTTGCTATGAAGCTCTGAATGGTACAATAGTGGAGGTATAAACATGAAAGAACAAAAAACAAAAAAAACAAAAATGGTACTTGTGAAACATCTTATAATAACTCTAATTATATGACTTTTAAGTTATAGGGTTATAATGAGGATCTTATGGTCATAAATAAAATGAGGATGAAATTCTAAGAATTTTGATACCCATATTGAAGGTATTTTGCACAGATGAATTTTCATCTGTTTATTTTGACTGCTGACGCAGTAACAGTTAGTAGAATAGCTCCAAGTTAGCAATTATAGTTAGAGAGCTAATTTGATGATATAAACATCATGAATGAGGTTAGAATATGATTTGGTAAAGATTGATACCCATATTGGGGTATTTTTGAAAAGTCACTTCTGTTGGGTATTTTGTATTGCTGTAGCAGCAGCCGGTAGAATCTCGAAACGGGAAAACGATGAGAAAATGGAAATAAAGACCAATATATGTCTAACAAGTCATAATTAGACCAAAAATGTTAAAGTTAAGAAGATTATGAAATCCGGGTACAGTTAAGAACACCGGTAAAGACTATAGTGCAATTAAACAACTGTTAGTGGATCCGTGATCTACTAATCAAATTTTTTAAGTTATGAACATGATAATTAGACAAAATTAATGTCAAGTACTTAAAGTTAGAGTCTTGGGAGTTTCTGGGTAAATTTTTTGATGACGGATCAGTTAAAAATTACACCGGGTCTCACTAAAGGACGAATGGTCACTTAGTGACACGACATCCCTCATTAGGGCACCAGCCCCTCCAATTCTGACCAGAAACCAGCGCCCCCTTGCTCTTCGTCTCTCTAAAATTTCATTTTTGAAAACTCTCTCTCTCTCTCTAAGATTCCATCACCTAAACCTCTCCATGGTATGATGTATATGTGCATTCATTCACATTCATATAGATGTTATATGATCTTGATGTTATGATGATGCACTTATGATATATGGTATGAGGATCTGGCTAGTGATTATGATATGTAGGCTGCCTATGACTTGACTCTGGGGGCTGCATTATATAGAGGTTGTGTTGACTGTCTATGGCTTGACCCTGGAAGTCACACAGGTGTAAGTGTCTATGGCTTGACCCTGGAAGTTACACAGGTGTAACCGTCTATGACTTTGACCCTGGGGTTACACAAGGATGATATGATGATGCTATGTTTATGCTACATGTCTGTATTATATGCTTTATATCTGAACTTGTTATGCAGGAAGTGAGCTCAGGGGATTAGAGGATCCTCTATGAACCTTGAGCTTACTGAGATGTTGTTATCTCACCCCGTTTGGGGACATCATTTCAGGTACCCGGAGTAGTGGTGATGCTTCTAGGGCAAGGCCCCCGCATTGGAGTAGTTGATGATGCAACTGTTTATTTTATATTATGTTGAGATTTTATGATGGCATGTAGACTTGTTAATATGCTTAATTATCGTATTGAGATTATGTTAAGGATTTATGTAGGCTCACGATTGTATCCTTAGAGCCATGGATTATTTCTTATAGATGTTATGTTTTAAGATTAATATAGACTTGATGTATGCATTCAGTTAATTTGGGCATGAAGCCTTATTGTCTGTATTGACCCGTTGAGGGGATTGCAGTCCATGTGGGACTTGCAAGCTATCTGTTTTAAATTATTGTATCTATCAGGTTAGTTGTATGAGTGAGACCATGTTCCCCGTTATCCGAAATACAACAGTTATGCTGCCCATGAGACTCCGTCAGGAATGACACTTGATGTTATATCTGGATGGTCAATGGCCACTAATATTGGCTAATGGGATTAATTAGTAAATGTATGTTTAGATTTACGCTTTCGCGGTATCTCACGTGAACGTTTTTTTGAAATGTTTTTATAAAATGTTTTGGAAAAAGTTTACTCGTATTTTTATAAGACGCTCTATTCCTTTTCAAATAAAGTCTTCCGTTGTGAATGTTAAATATCATGTATGTTAATAACTGGAGTACTACGGGGTGTTACACTAACCATGGTAGTTAAAATCGGGATCTTACCTAAAATCTGAAGGAGGATAAAAAATTGTGGGTTCGTAGTAATTCGACAAGACTCAATGAAAGGTAACTTTATATATTTATTTTATTTGTTATTGTAACAACATAGTTGACTCTTGATTATTATTTTTTTAATGTTAAGTTAAAGTTTTCTTTTCTTTTTTTGTTTATATTTTTGTTAATACATTTAAAATTTTCTTTAAAAAAAATCTTCGGGGCCTATGCCCCCGAACCCCCGTCTTAAGTGTGCACACATAAATTTTTTTTCTGGATCTGCCACTGCATGAATATGTATAATTTAAAAGTTTGTCTGCCCCAAAGGGGTGAATCTTTATAATTGTATGTAATTCTTCTTGTTGTTTAAATCTTGATGTGATGGAAAATGTTTGTATATTATATATCCTGCCAAAATGAGGGTTTATGATATATAAATTATTTTGTTGTTGCCCTAAATTTGAACTTATTGCATTGTATATGTCAATCAATTATTTTTGCCATTAACAACAATCATGCCATTGTTGAGTTATTGACTATGTCAAATTATAAGAAATGAAGATATATAATTTATAGAATATTTTTTTATTGTGTTGTATGCTTCCGCTTGAACTGTTTATGTGCAAAGTTTTTTTTCTTCATAATGCTAAGTTTTTAGATTCATGATTAGTGAGGGTGTTACACCTTCTCGTGGAATGCATCATGATTTTGGGCATGATTTGTAAGAGTTTCTGCAAATAACTATAGGTGATTACCACTAAAGTAGGATTGATTTTTATTAGTCATGCAAATTTCTTTGTAAATTTGAAGAATGTTTCTGGTTATTTCATCCAATTTCCTGCCCAAAGGGGATTATTGCGTGTTTTAATTGGGAGCTTGTCTGTAATAATGTTATTTGGGGTGCATTAGTCTAGGTGATTTGTTTGCCCAAAGGAGACATATCTCTGAAGTCAGCGTATGCTCATTAATTGATTCATCAGAGGCTTAGACCTTGGCTTAAACCTTGGTATGTGCATTTTGCCCAAAGGAGAATGTACTATTTTGTTGACCTTATTGTAATAACTTACCTTGATTAAAGTTGTATTTCTTCCTATTGTTTATTTTGATGCATTCATTTTTCCTTAACAATGAATTTTTTGTTAATTCCTTTGAATTAATTTAAATATATTTGACCAGTGCATCTACATGAAAGAAAGTGGGAGTAGATATATGTTCTTAGTACTTTATGTAGATAACATTTTATTTTTCAGCAAGATGTTGATTTACTGAATGAAATAAAAGATTTTTATCTAAAAGCTTTGATAGAAAATACCTTGAAGCAACTTCCTTTGTATATAGAACATGAGTACTTTAAATTCTTTTGATTCCCTTAATTAGTGGAAGTTGTATTCGAGGCTTTCTTTTGAATGTTTTAGATTCTTTTGATTCCCTTGATCAGAAGGAGTTATATTCAATTTGTTTTTCTGGTCATGCAAACTGATGATGATTTTGTGACTTTTGTTTGAATTTTAATAATTGATGATGATCATTATTATTATTTCTCATGTCGATAGAGAAATATATGTATGAATATTATCTTTAAGCATGTTGTGAGCGTAAAGATGATTGGATGTCACAAATTTTGAGATCTCATGTTGTATTGTGACATGTTGGTTTATTTAACCTGAGCAATTTCATGTAATTTGAAAATTGCGCTAATTCAATATCATGTTGTTAAGAAATTGGATTGAAAAGGAAATTTCATGTCATTTAGAAATTGTGGTAATGCAATTTCATGTTGTTGAGAAACTGCATTATGGAGTGTAATTTCATGTTGCTTGGAAATTGCAATAATGTAATTTCATGTCGTTGAGAAATTATATTGAGGGCCAATAAGAATTAGTGTGTTATATTATTAATCATATTTATGCACTAATTCTTACTACACTACTAGGTCCATGATTCATGAAGATGTAATGCTTATTGTATGTGAGTATGGAAGGTCATATGCTATGATATTATCAGTATATTGACAGTCATGTTCCTATTATAGGGTTACGTTGGATATGATTGTGTTGAGATGTTGGAACTGTAATATTGTTTTTCAAAATCCTATCCACTTAAAATGATTTTTAGTAATTAACCCGATATAGTCATTTTAAAAATAAAGTTATTTTCAAAATATATCAAATTAATTAATATAGCCCAAGTGGGAGAATGTTGGAAAATTTTGTTTACGTGGGTAATACTAATTAATTAGTTTTGTGTTTTAAAGTTAATTTGGTTAATGAATATTCCAATTCTATTATTTGGTTAGTCCATTGTGATCATGTTGAGTTGAACTTATGGTATCTGTTGGTATTGAACCTAGTTGGGTAGCAATGTAAGATTTAGTGTGACCCTAATTTTTCTTGATGGGTGAACTCAGTGGACACAAACTCTTTTCAGAGTATTTGGCTAGGTCCCCCTCTCTAACTTATTTATATTGGGGAAAAGACCCATGAGCTGTCATGCTCCTATCGCATTGAGGCTGCCACTTTCGGAATAGGCATAGATAGGAAGAATCTAGCATGTAGCCCCCTTTTTCCTCCGGTTTTGTGATGGTCCAATAAGGTACGCACAATCCCAACTTCAATTTCATATTGTTTGGTATTTTATAAGGGTTTTATAATTCTCATTTTGAAGGAGAATTGAAATCTTATGTTATAAAGATAAAAAGCATGTGAGACCCATGTGTTAGAAAAAATTATACATAGGACCCATGTCAGCACGGAAATCAAATGGTGTGTAGGAAAATTGTAATTCTCATGTTGAATGAGAATTATAAAACCCATTTTATAATCATATACATGATCTAGAAATTATAAATCTTTAATATTCTCCCAAAGAACAAAATACTAAAAAAGTGACACCAAGCCACATTGTTTAGAACTGATTTGCATCTCCATCTTTCATTTTCTTGGATCAGCATTTTCGGTTTAACATGTTTGTGTGGGTGCTACATCGCATCATGGAAACGTAATCAGCTAATTGTGTGGTAGCAATTCATTACCAGCTTCAAAATCAAATTAAATAGCTAATTAAAGCTCCTCTATCAAGTCTTCCCAACATTAAAATTGTTATAATATATATGCTTTCCATTAAAGGTATTGAGATGAATATCTTAGAGAGATATAATATAAAATCATTAAAAGTTCATTACTTACCAACTTAATCTTTTGGGTTGAATTGGTTCTTTACATAATATATGAGCCTATATGACCAAGAGATTATGATTTTAATCCTCACAGCGCCTCACTTATTAATGAAATTGAGTTAGCATAATATAAAATAAAAAAAGTGTCTATGCAATATTCATGTTTCAAACTCAAATGACTCTTATGTACCGTGTTAAAGAAATATAATATATAATTATTAAAAGTCCATCACTTATGAATTTAATCTTTTGAGTTGAATTGATTCTTTATATAATTTTTTAGCAACTTTTAGGATGTAGAAGCCTCGAACATATATGAATCAGAATGACATGTGTCAAAGCTACATAACATTACGTGAAATGTGAAAATCGGGGAAACATAACATAACTTCACTGCCAAGTGAAGCCAAGGGCCAACACATATAGTTATTGAGAGTTTTGTGAGATTCAGAGTTGAATCACAATCATTTCATGAGAAATTACCACTACAAGATGACTGAAATATGAAGTGTTCAATAGTCCAATGATTGCTGGTGGAATTAGTTGAAAACTAACTATTAACTATGACTCCAAAAGCTTAAATTCATGAGCAATGACTCCAAAAGCTTAAATTCCATTAACTATGCATATGGCTAATTTTTTTTTTTAAACTTAGGAGTAATCTCTTCTTTTCATTTCTTTAAAAATATAAGTATTATCACTTTTTATTTTTTAGTTTTTTCTTCAAAAAGAGTATTCTCAAAGATTGGTAATATTAATTTATTCTTGATATTAATTTGATCATAAAAAAATGACATTGATTTAATTTTTTCATAAAACATCGTTATCAATTCAGTCTTCTAAATATTGTGATTTATATAGTAAGATAATTTTATTGTCACTTTTTATGATTGAGAAATTAAATTGATATCAAATTTTTTTAAAACAACAAAATGATAACACTTAGCGTGAGTCGATAGTAAAAAATTGGTAATTTGCAGGAAGTTTTATACATAAATTGTTGTCTAAATTATTTTTTTCAAATATCAATTTTGATATTATTTAGAATTTCTTTTTTTTTTTTTTTTGGTTTCCTACCACTGAAGACTTTACCATTAAAGCTAGTCAGAGTTTATTTTTTGTGTTTCTTTATGAAAAATAATTTTTAATTACAAAATAATATTAAAATATTTACAATAGTTAGATGATTTTCTTTAAAAAAATAAATACCTAAAAAATAATTTTAATCACTTTTATTTTCAGAAGTTAGAAATAGTAGTTAAAAAAATCTAAAAATATATATCATAAAAACACTTTTTTCAAAGTTTATCTAAATTTACCTTTAATAAATTCTCCATTTCATTTAAACTTATTAGATAATAGTAATAAATCTCACACTAACAATATATC
Source organism: Gastrolobium villosum (assembly GCA_032173675.1). NCBI lineage: Eukaryota > Viridiplantae > Streptophyta > Magnoliopsida > Fabales > Fabaceae > Gastrolobium > Gastrolobium villosum. The sequence goes on from JAVKPL010004370.1 coordinate 146,832, forward strand.
AAAATCAAACCCAATTATTTATCAGCGGAGCATATATTAAGTGGTGACAACTGTTCTTCATCCTATCATATTATTGCTTATCATTATTAGATTCAATTATTTGAAGCTAATATTCAAGCTTAGCTTGATTTCTTATCTTTAAATCATTATATAGAAAACTGATGTCTTAACCACCTAGCTCTGGACACTGTTTTGGACTGCTGTCGGACCTTTCAAAATACCCCACCACGAGAAAAGTTAGTCTAAACGGTATTCCCAGAAATGATGTCGAATTGAATTAAGTGATACACCAATAAAGAACTTTATCTTAAATACCAACGAAAAGGATTATTTAAACAAAGATATCAATTTTGTTACAAAATAATCTAAATATAATTTCCTGGTAAACACACTTTGTGAGTAGCGGAGAAATCCCTGTCCTCTCAATCCGCGAAAGAGATTAATCCCATCCTATGTGGGGTGGGGAAACCCTTGGGTATATCAAAAAAAAAAAAAACAAAGAAAAATAATAATAATTTGTATAATTTTTTTTTAATACCAACCGGTGTCTGAAATCCTAATGAGTTTGAGTAATTCAATTTCGGGTTTAAATATCTAAAATCTCCCCAAGAATTGTATAAGACATTTACCACGGAGAGACTAAGACTCTGATTGATTTCTGTTTTGGAAAACAATTTTTTAATTTTCAGAACAAAAAAACTTAAAAACTCGTTTGGCAAGACCTGTTTTGTAAAAAATGTTTTGAAAACTATAACTGTTTTTTTGTTTTTAAAATCAAATTTAGAGAACATGTATGAGTTATTTTTGTTTTCTGTTTTGGTTTTTAACTTTCAAAAAGAAAAAAACATAGAAAACAACTGTGTTCATAACTATTTTACAAAACAGTTTTAAGAACAAAAAAACCAGAACACAATCAAACAGACCCTAAGACATTTATTTCTTTAGATGATTAAATCATGATATTTATTGTATTATCTAAATTATTACTATTATTATTAAATGTTCAACTAATTTATAACACTTGTAGGGCTTAAAGATGCTTCAATAATTAAGGAATGCCATCTAAAATATGAAAGAATACCTACATTGAAGATATTGTGAAAAGAAAATTGAACCAACCAATTTGTTGGCGTTTTGTATATGTTTTAATGCAAAAAACATATACAAACAAATTGCTATAATGCTAAATATAAATGGTATGTTGGCTTTAAAATGTTTCACTCTCATCAACCTATATTTTATTCCACTTCCTTCCAAACTTTGCCAACTTCAGGTAACATTCTTAGGAACCCACCATTTGGTCATAGTTTCTAAAAGAAATTCAACATGATTGGACCCTCACATGTCTTTAAATTATCTATTTTAAATTTTATTTGCTTTTAGGCTGCAAATATCGAACAAAAATACCTCTTGAAACTTAACAAGCTGTCGGCAATATTCTTATCCCCTCAACCACTTGAATATATGTGCTTTTGCTTTGAACAATGATAGACTCACACCATTTGTCATGCAAAGGAACACAATGATAGGTAATATTTTGATCTGCTCTCAATCTTACAACACAATAATTAGTTGTGGATGTAGCATTAATCATTTGATAAATAATATGTAATCCAACAATGTACCAATAGTATTTTGTTCTTATTTCAGTCTTTTGACACAATCATTAATATTTTTTACAACTAATTATGCTATGATAATAGAAATTCATTAAAATTAGATAATATTTGTGCAGTGATAGAAACTGGCTTTATTTCAGTCTTTTGGTTTTCTCATGCAAAAGGAACTTATAAACTAGGATTTCCCTAGCTGGTTTTTAACATCAATTTTTTTTTTCTTCTTTTGGGGGTTTACTTTTTAACTTTTTAGCATCTTTTATTAATAGACTTAGTTGTTTATGATTTGGCCTGCACTCACAAAAGATCATTGTCGTTATACATACATATTAAAAGCCCTTTTGGCTCTAATAAAAAACATGATTCTCACTTTAGTCCCTTATAAAAAAAAATAGTCCCGAGATTTCTAAGAAATTCAAAGTGGACAAATTTAATTGAAATCGTGATCACTTATAAATTCAAAAAAGACCCACATTAGTCCATCAAAAGGACTAAAATGAGTCCACTTTGAATTTCATAATTACCGAACGACTAACTTTCTTTTGTAAAGGATTAAAGTGAAGAACGTATTTTTTTTGTTAGGGACCCAAAAGAGGCTCCACTCTTAAAAAAAATGTGCATAAGCAAGCATGTATGAAAAAAAGAACAAATGTTTGTTTATGCAAATCTAGAAGCAGAACATAGACAGAGATTTATAGCTCATAGTTTAAAAAAGAAGCAATTTCCCCTTTTACGACTAAAAAATCGAAGGTGGGAATTGTAAAAGAAAGTCAGAGCGTTTTTAAAAGAACATTTATTGCTTTTTCCTCAATGTACATGTGAGAATATGATTATAAATAATGACGTTTTAACAAGGCTGCATGAATTGTCATGCTGGTGGTGATTTAGCTATAATATGCTAAGACCTTGAGAAAATTTAGTCTTAACTAAATTTAAACATGAAAGGGTTATCCGAACCATACATTATAACAAAAGCTTATATTTATATAAGCTATTGAGCAAAGTTTTTGATTCATAGTTTAGCTCAGCCATGAAGTTTCGGGTCAATGAAGTTTTCAATGGGAAGTACACAACACGAAACACTACCAAAAGTTGTGTCCTTGTACCATTCACTCTTCTTATCATCACGCTTCCTCTTTATCTTACAAGAAACTCATACGAATCAATTCCAGAGATATCTTCTGTCAGCAACTTGAACAACAACACAGAAATAAAACAATGTGACATCTTTTCTGGAAAATGGATTCCTTACCCTGAAGGGCCTTATTACAACAATGAAACTTGTAATTTGATAATAGATCAGCAAAACTGCATGAAGTTTGGGAGACCTGACAAAGAGTACCTTCATTGGAGGTGGAAACCAGATGAATGTGAGCTTCCTCTTTTTGATGCAACCCAGTTCTTAAAGCTTGTGAGAGGAAAGAAGATGGCCTTTGTTGGTGATTCAGTGGGAAGAAACCAGATGCAGTCTTTGTTGTGCCTCCTAAATCATGTAAGTGATTAATTCACACTTTGTTTATTTTTTGGCCTTTTTTTACTCTTTTTTCAAAGAGACTGTTTTTCAGATTCAAACCCGTGACCTTCTGATCACGTAAAGCAACTTTACTGTTATTTCAAGGCTCGCCGTATGCCTTTTTTAAGAAATGGATAGGTTATTCTACCTAACATTTTTTCTGTCTACCTTTGCCTACCACTCTTCAAACAGAGAGAAATGAAAAATGTAGTTGGGATTATGATCTAACGGTGTTGAAGGGTGGTAAGCAAAAGTAAGCAAAAAAATGGTAAGTAGAATATATCCCTTTAAGAAAATAGAAGCTAAAAATTTCTACCATAACTCCATCTATTCTGTAAAGAACCTTGGGATACACCACCCCAAAAGCTAGCTCAAAGGGTGAGAGTGTCCAAGGCCTTATAAACTCCACATTAGTTGTTCATCCAACCAATGTGGGACTATATCTCTCAACACGCCCCCTCACACGAGAGCCTATTGGACTTGAAGAGTGGATGATGCAACAGACCCAACCTACCTGTGATAAGAGAGTTCACAAGAGAAAGTGGGGGACGGCGAGGCTTTGATACCATGTAAAGAACCTTGGGATACACCACCCCAAAAGCTAACTCAAAAAAGCTAGCTCAAAGGGTGGGAGTGCCCAAGGCCTTATAAAGGCCACATTAGTCGCACATACAACCAATGTGGGACTATATATCTCAACATATTCATTACCACTCAATCTACCCCATGTCTTAATTCTTAGCTAATCATTCACTAGTTATAAAAGAAAGCTTTGTTACATGCTTGTGGTTTAATCTTTCAGGTGTCACAACCTGAGGACATTTCTGCTAGATATTCATCGGATGTGACATATTTCAAACGGTATTTCTTTGCTGATTATAGTTTTACCCTTGCAACACTATGGTCTCCTTATTTTGTGAGGGCAAGTGATGCTGACAGCAATGGACATTCTTACAACAACATCATGAAACTGTATCTAGATGAGGTAGATGAAGCTTGGGCTAGCCAAGTTGAAAATTTTGACATTGTGATAATCTCAGCAGGACATTGGTTCTTTAGACCTTTATTACTCTATGAAAATGATCAACTTGTTGGATGCAACAAGTGTGGAATGGAAAATGTCACAGATCTTGCTTTCTACTATGGATACAAGAAAGCATTCAGGACTGCATTTAGAACTATCACAAATCTTAGAAGATTTAAAGGGGTCACATTTTTTAGGACATTCTCTCCATCACACTTTGAAAATGGGGAGTGGAATAAAGGAGGGAATTGTGTGAGGACAAAGCCATTTACCAAGGAAGAAATGAAGTTGGATGGGTATATTCTTGAGACATATTTGACACAAGTGAGGGAATTTAAAGAAGCACAAAAGGAAGCAAGAAAGAGGGGTTTGAGATTTTTGATGCTAGACACAACTGAGATTATGTTGCTTAGACCTGATGGACATCCCAATAACTATGGACATTCTAAGGACAATAATGTGACATTGAATGACTGTGTTCACTGGTGCTTGCCAGGTCCTGTTGACACATGGAATGAGTTTTTCCTCTATATGTTAAATATACAAAGTCAGACATATTCTACTTCAAAGCTAAAGAGAGTTTTTTAGAACATTAAATTTACCATGTTAACCATGTGAAATATATTGTTTATTATTTATTTTTTTGGGTTTATAAAGAATATTGTATTTTTTGCCTGATCTCCTGAATCTATTTATCAACTCGAGATAATTAAATATAAAATGTACATGCCAAGAAATTTGTGGATTTATATATTGTTTGATGGGTTTATCATCTATCATTTAACATGATTACAAAAATTTTTCTACACACACAATATTTTGTGGGGCCCACAGCAAAAAAAAACTTCGGCACGCAAAACGAATATCTATAACATAACACAATTACTCTTCCTACAACATAATTCTTATAAAACCCTTGTTTGATTTGCCGTCACATTTTGATTCTCAAGTTGGTCAATTTTCACTTAAGGCCCAAGAAGCTAATTAGTCTAATAAAATGTATGGTTTTATAATTTTCATGTTGAAGGAGAATTGAAACCTCATGTTGTAGAGATAAAAAACATGTGGGACCCATGTGTTAGAAAAAACTATATGTAGGACCCATGAAAACATGGAAATCGAAAGGTGTGTAGGAAAATTATAATTCTCATGTTGAATGAGAATTATAAAACCCAAGTAGGAAATACTCAGGGAGAGTCCAATAATGATAAGATTTGGACTTTGGTCAAATTTTGTAAGTAAAACGCATTTAGCTTCGGGAATTTTAAGGGATGTGATTTACAATTTCATCTTTATTTGATACAAAATTGCACATTTTTCTACTTTATATCTTAATATTTTTATTTATTTTATTTACTTTTAGCAAGTTTTACTTGGATTTTTAATATTTTTACATTCATTATATATTGTATGGTTTTGTTTGAATTTTCAGGTGTAATTCAAATCCATAAAATAAAAATAAAATCATGGAGATAATCAAGTAATTTTTATCCTTACTAGAAAATGAGGCGGAGAACTAAAAAAACTAGAACATTAAATAAAATAAAAGAACAAGACTACTAGACCTAATCCGTAAAGAAGAAAAGAAGACTAAAGAGAAAGAAAGCCCTTATCATCGAAAAATCACCATATAAGGGAAGCATGCATCTAGAGTAAAGAATGAAGCTATAACTATAAGCATATCTTTGGTACTAGGGGAGTATCTACTCCCTAACTAAAAATGGGAAACAATGGGACATAGGTGTCAAAACCATAAAAAGGTGGGTAAAATGAAAAAATTTGGTTATATTTTTTTTTTATCAAATTTAATAAAAGATATACCCAACCCTCAATATTACAATAGTACTGAAAATATTTTAGGGAGCTACGAAGATTCAAGAACAATGCCAAGAAGGATATCAAACTTACTCTCCTTCTATCTTTTCCATTTTGAAATCCCTTATGTTGTATTTTTATTTTATTTTTCATTCTGACTAGAAAAGTATCTCATCAATGAATATGTGATTGTACCTATTTCTTTCCATAGTTAATGGAAGATATTTGATTCTTAATTCAATTATAGCACTTCTATGTTGTGGGTACATAGATCTAAGATATTTGGGTGAGATAGAAAGGTGAAACATCATAACCTCTGTTCATTAAACCTGAATTTAGACCTAGAAATAGTTTAACCTTTGACGATTAATGAAATGTCAAGGATCTTAATGAATTTCAATTAACGTAGTACCTGCTATTTCAATACTAATATGTTCTTTTGAACCCGAGATGGATTTGAAGGGTAATAAATTATCAAAATCTTAAGAACTTTCAGTTAACTAGTACACACTGGAGTTGTTATTATTTTAATTCTTACATGTTCTTTTGTACTCAAGAGAGGAATTCGGATTACCTTGAGATAATTTATCTTCAAAAACAATATCAACCTTAATAAAAATGAATCAAATATGGTTACAATTAGTTGTAGCAAAACCTCATTCCGAATGTTTGATTGACAGAATTTCTTCCATTAAATTTCATTGCTAGTTTCTTTGATTATTACACTCAGATTTGTTTCTTAATTTAATTTGCTCTGATTTCCTATTTAATTGTTGGGATTAGTATTTCTCTAGGAAATAATTTTATCTCTTAAACACAATAAAAATACGCGAGACTCATTTTCTTTTTCTTTCTATTCTCTTTACATAGGCCCGCATATGCTTCACATACTTTTATGTTATGTATGCATAAAAAATAAAATTATCTCCTACATGAAAAACATTAATCCCTTAATTGCCAGCCTAAATAATTAAAGTCGCATTAATTTGGTAATGATACAATCTGTCAGCAATAAACTGCTCATCATTTTATTACTCTTTCACAACCATACACTTGTGTCAAAAGAGCAACCCCAACTATCGGAGCAAGAACTAGTCACACAAAGTCTGTGAGAAAACCTCGTAAAACAAAACAACGCGACTAAATAGCGAAGAGTCTTGGGGCTTTGCATAAGTTAGTATGATCGCACATTTATGAGGATATAGACAGTAACTGATCCTGATGAAGACATTAAAAAATATAGACAAGGAAATTGTGATTCCCAGATCTCTAAGCAAAGGTTTAAAGTATGATAGATAAACAATTTTATGGTGCCACAATGACAATATAGACATAGATGTGACTTTTCCTTGGGGTCATGATTAATTTCATGAGACAGAACCATTTAAGATCCTTTGACATCTCATATGAGAGTCGTTAGATCAAAAAAAAATCAACGGCTCTGATTTGTAAGCATGTGATACCGTTGATCTTTTTCGATCTAACGACTCTCATATGAGGTGTCAAGTTTGAAATTTGACACCGGTGTCGAAGGATCCTACCCCTACTTAGAGATGTTACAGCTCCTAAAATAAAACTGGCTGTCGATTTATGAATATGTAAATTTAAAGATCGGGATATTCAGTGTGCCAATGCTCTCTCAACAATAATAGGGATCGGAAGGAGAGTCAGTTCCAAATTTTAGGTTATTGAGGAAGAATAGGAGCCAATTGGCAGTTGAAAGGAACCCAAATCACTTGAGGCTAGACTTTTGGGGTAAAAATCACTTAACCCAAGATCACTGGAGAACAACAATAATCACTTGAACTAGATGCTTCTATTTTTGAAGCCATATGTTCTTTATATAGTGCACTTTCGGCTGTAACAACTGTATTTTCCTTGTACTTATTTTTCCTTGGTTTCCAAACATTCATCAAACTTCAAAGCATGAATGAGAATTAATTTCTGCACAAACTTCTTTACATATACACGACATATTTAATAAGTACAATCAAAGGTTAAAAAACATGAACATTGAAAAGTAACATTATCATATTAATATGTCAATGCTGGTCAAAATGATATCCTGAAAAATACCAGTATGTGTAAAGCAAAAATATAAAGCACAAACGCCGACCTGAGTAGCATAAGCCTCTGCTGGCTTTCAGTTCTGCCAGCAGAATGGTAAGGAAGCCTCTGAGGACCATCAAGATCTGATAACTTATCATAGGAGCTTTTAACAAACCGATTCCTAGCAGCATTCACTTCTGAATTGCTGCTTTCCAGTCGTCGCCAAAGTCCATTCAATCTTTGCAACTCCATCTCTTTCATATGAATTTCGCTGAGTAGGTCCTCAGCTTGTGCCTGAAAGCAAGAGAGGAAAACAATTTATTAGACTCTTCTGTAGAAGGAAAATAGATACCAAGAAGCCACATGCAAACATTAGAACTAAGACAAAAAAGAAAAGAAACAAATTATTCCAATATTGGCAGTGTTAAGGTAGTGTGGATGAAAGAACCAACCGGCAATTGGCAAAAATAGAGTTTCCCCCCGCTAGAAAACAAAAAAATAAAACCGTTTTTCAAAACACAAACAGTATCCTATATGAGCATAAACTACGAAGCATAAAAAGGACCTGTTTAACTGCTAGTTGCTCAATTAGACCGTGAAGCTGTTTATCCAATGTCTTCTCTCTTTGCGCTGCACAACAAGAATGTCTTAAAAGTTAAAACAGTACGTGCAAGATGCTTCTTGAGTGTACAGAATTAGTGGCAGAATTAACACAACAAAAACAATGATAAAATTAAATTTAGGCCCTATTAAGCTGCGTGTTGGTGGAACAGGATTAAAGTCTCCCCAACTAGGTTATTTCTTTTTCCACTTTTTGATAATAGAAGAATTCATTCATATAGAAGAGCACAAACAGGAGCATCAGATATCTTCCTAAAGCAACAATAAAAACAACAGAGGAAGTAAAGATAAAAGAAAATACATCAAATCAAAGAGCAACCTTATTCCCTTTGTATGTCCAACCAAGAAACACCCTTGGAAAAACCCAACCAGACTTTTTTTAGCATTTTGAACAATATTATTACATCGCAAAACCAAAGGTGGACTTAAATCTAACTATACCAAGAAGTTTGGTAGGACTATGTGGTACCCTGCATACATAACTATGGTTTGCAACATTTTTTACCATAGTTATCAAATGCGGATTGCGGCATGTCGCGGCCAACCCCAAAAAACACTATAGCGTTATAGCGGGTTGCGGTTGCGGAAATAGCGGAATAGATATATGACAGAAATAATGATAAAAAGAAACATTTTTTAAAGGCAGAGATAGCAGAAGTGACAAAGAGAGACGCGAAAAGATTAAAAAACCCTTAGATTTTGTCTGTTACACATTTAAATTTAGGACAAAATTGACATTTTGCCTTATGACAGCAATATGGCCGCAAAAGCAATCGCAATGGCCTCTATTGCGTTCTGGTGCGGCGCGTCGCGGTTTCTTGCGGCGAGGCACCACAACGCCCATACGGCGCGGCCCGCGGCGCTATTGCGGTGCAATTAACTACTATGTTTTTTACTAGAAACAAGTTTCTCTTTTCACGTTGTGGTCAGTTCAAAGGCACCAAAGGGTCACAACCTATGTACACAGCTATATGTTTGTTATAATACTTCTATAATCCTATATATATTTGGATCTCGAGCCTCAAGCAGTGGCACAACACTAAAACTGCATATAAAGATTGCCCTCACCCGTATTCCAATTAGTCGAGATTTAAAAGGGAAGTGATTTAATCCTATATGTATTTGGTTCGAAGAGCTCAATTAGTGACCCACTAAAACTGAGTACCTCGATCAAGTTGAGTTCAAATGACAATGAAAAATAGGGCAAGGAATAAAAAGCAATTAATAACACAAAACAAAAAACAAGGGACAGCATCATGCTCTTTTGATAAAAAAATATAAATTAACACAAAATGAAACAAAAATAAAAATAAATAAAAGAAAAGAATAAGAACAAAACCTGGGGAGGGCTGTTTAAGTGAATTTTCCTGCACTTGTCCCCATTTCTTCTCCAACTCTCGCACAGTATCCTCCATTGAACTCTGAAACCAAAAATAAAGGTTTATTAATTTTTATAAAAATATCTCAAAAAAATAAAATAAAAAATAATACGTTACATTTAACGACACAACGAACCAAATCTTTCTTCTTCTTTTCCAATTCGTCAAGCATAGCAGATTTCAACGCTTCTGCATCCGCATCTGATCCTCCACCTTTAGGATTCATCTTCGATTCTTCATCCCAACCGTCAGATATCCAAGATCGCAACCGCACATTGTCCACGTCAGCTTTCAGATTCTTTTCAGTTTCATCCATCTCCTCCAACTTGCTCCGCAGCAACTCAGCCTCTTGCGATTTTTCCTTAATCTTGTTCTGGCAATTCGAGATCGCGTTCTCGAATGCAGCGTTTTCTTCCTTCAGCGTCACCTCTCTCAGTTGGGCCTGAAAAAAAGCCCAATTGTTGATAATGAATGAATGAAGTTTGGTGTTACTTACTGTGTATAAAAAGAGAACGGAATGGAAATGGAACCTGTTGGCGAGTGGTGGAGTGAGAGTTCAATTGGAGAGCGAGTGCGGCGTTGGAAGCGACGGAGTGCGCGTGGAGATGAGGGAGGCTTTGAGAGATGTCTTGCGGAGGTAATCTCAGACGTAGATCGTGGATCGAACGGCGCAGAGACGCTGCCTTCTGATCGAGTTCCACAACGTACTTTTGCTGATCTTCAGAAAACATGATTGGGATCGAAATCGGATCTGATTCGTCTACTCCTCCGCCGCCACCCACCACGTCCGCCGCCCATGCTAGTAACCCCGCCATGGTACACACAATCTCTCCCTCTCTCTCTCTCTCTCTCTCTCTCTCTCTATGTGTGTGTTTTATTGTGTGTTTATTTTGGTGAATTTTTTTTTTTTTTTATGGTGAAAAGTTTTATTATGTTTTTATATTTAAATGTGTACGAAAATTGAAGGGAAGATTACACAGACATCTGATTTCAATTTTCAACTATTTTATAATTCTATTTTGAAAAATTTGTACAAAGCCTTTTTTATTTATTTGATTATGAACTGCTTTTATTTATGGATTAATATTTCAACTTTTATTGCATTTTTTTTGTTATATTCGTATAAAAATGATTGAATTTTATTACTTTTTTCCTTTTTTATAATAGAATTTATATGGCAGATAAAAAAAATAAAGCAAAAATATTTTTTCCCCTTATTTTAGAATTAAGATAATAAACTATAATTTGCAAGCTCGTGTGATAGTTTGAGTAGTTTAAATGGATTTCTGTGATTTGAGAGTTATAAATGAGTTTTTGTGGTTCTAAAAACTATTTTAATGAAGGTGACTTCCAGAGTATAAATATTAAAAGAGAAATGTAAGTATAACTTTGCAAGATATAAATTTTGTCCTGTCACCTTACATCTCTGCATGTGACATCCCATGGACCCTGTTAGAATAGGGAAAAAATAAGTATTATATTAAACGTTTTATAAGAGTTATGGTATGGGAAAAGTAATTCTGTAATGTTATAGAGATTCATTTTGTGTGCCATAATTTTTTTTTCTTTAAAAAGTGTGGGTCCCACAAAATATTGTGTGTGTAGGAAAATTTATTGTGTCATGTTAAATGACAAATGTAAACCCCTGGGCGTTTGGTTGAGGAGAAATTTTTTGAATATTAGAGAAATGTAATTGATAGAAAATGGTTGGAAAATGAGTTTGGTAGGAAAATGTAAAAAAAATTGTTGTAAACCCCTGTGCGTTTGGTTGAGGAGAAATTTTTAAATATTAGAGAAATATAATTGATAGAAAAATGGTTGGAAAATGAATTTGGTAGAAAAATGTAAAAAAAAATTGTTTGGTTGAGTAAAATTTTATCAGAAATATTGACACAATTTTAGCATCAATTTTTTTTTTTTTTACCCCGCAAAATCACAATACCACCCGTTGGGTGGGATTTTTCTTTGAGAATTTGGTTTAAGATTACACACAACAAATTTCCCAGCAATTGTTTTTTTTTTTAAGTGCTATTGAATATGGTATTATTGAATGTCCACCCTCACTTCCCATGCATCCTACAAAAATCCTCCAACCAAATACCACCTTATTTTAAAGGACACAAGTTTATATTTTGTAGATGATTTATACATTGGCGGAGCCAGGCTCCAACCGTAGCCCAGGCCAAAACAAATTATATATGTATTTATTTTTCTTAATTGTAGTTAGTTCATACAATGTAACACCGATACCAACACGGGACAAGTGACACCTATGTAGCACCGATACGACACGCAACACGTGACACGACACGACACGGCACTCTGACACGTCAATACTAAAAAATTATGGATTTTGACACGTTGGAACACGTTTTAATATTAAATAATATTTTTAATTTATATAGTTTATATTTCATTTAATATTTAATAATTTAACAAAAAAATGAAACTAAATTAATAATACCCATCAACACGTTATAAATATGCAAGCTTTAATAATAATAAAAAAAATAGGATGAGAGAGACATAATATCAGATAGAGAGATCAAATCATATTAGAGAGAGATCAGATAGAATGAGATACAACAAGATCGTAATAGGAATTGACAACAATGATGCTGGGATGATCTCTTATCTATTTAAGGAAAAAAAGACAAAAAAATAAAATTGATATAATCAGGTGGAAGCTTTATTAATATAGTTTAATATTTTTTTAAAAAAAATTTAAAAAAAATTCAAAAAAAATTAAAAAATTAAAAAAAAATTACGAAAATGTCATTTGATCGTGTCGGACACGGTCAAATTCGCGTGTCGGAATGGTCAACATGTCGGAAAAAGTCAACCGCGTGTCCGACACCGTGTCGGAACGTGTCGCCGTGGCGGAGCGTGTCGGACCCGACTCTTCTTGTTTTTATAAGTGTCCGTGCTTCCTAGAGTGACACGATACGACACGACATTCCGACACGTTAATTCTAAAAATGTTAGATTTCGACACGTTAGGACACGTTTTGATACTAAATAATATTTTTTAAGTTATGTAATGTATATTTCATTTAACATTCAATAATTTAACAAAAAAAATGAATCTAAACTTATAATATTCATAAATTTTGCAAAGAAGTATAAGATATCTCAAATATTTATATTAAACTCAATAAAATAGTAATCGTAACGAATCTAATAGTTAAAACTAAAAACTCAGCGCAACGCAACTTTTAAACATTTTTTTGAATTTCTATAACGCGTGTTGAAGTGTCGGACACGACACGTCAGAGTTTGAAGTGTCGGTGCTTCATAGAGTTCATATTATAATATATATTAAATACAAAACACTTGAGCACGAAGCATAAAAAAGAATTATAATTTTATTAAATATTTTTAAATTTTATTGAATATATTTTAATTTTTTTATATAAATGAAAATGAAACACATAACTTAATATAACTTACCCAAATCTCTAACCAAATATATTTTAATTTTTTGATAGGGAAAAATTACAAATTTTAACCGGGCCAAATTATAATTAATTATATAATTATACATGATAAGTACAATTTGTTAAAATTTAACCCAGGCCTGGCCGAGGCCACACCCAGTTAATGAAATGACATATAATAGGAGGAGATAATATTAATACATGATTTTAATGACATATTTAATAGATGTTATACATTTTCCTCACTCCTTCGTCATTCAAATGTGTTGAAATGAGATAATATTTGTTGAGTTGTATAATTGTTAGAATTTTAATCATTGATTACACAGTTACATAATCATAGGAGATTTGTATTAAATAGATTCATTTTTTTATTTGCAGTTGATTGACATAATCATAGGTGATTTATATTTAATAGAAATAGTAACATTTTCTTATTGATTGACAGTTAATTTGTAAGATAGTTAGTTATTACTTATAAATATATAAAAACAAAACTACGTGAAAACTTACGATAAATTAAGTTATTTAAATTTCAAAAATATATTTAAAAAATAGATGGTGTTACAGATACAACACTGTCTTATAAATATATTTCAATGACACTAATTATAAACATTAACATGTGTAGCCCCCATTGTTTTCACCTTCTTAATATATCAAGATACTTAACAGCACTTTAATGACAATAATGACCAAACCAGCAGTTTTTTCCATGACCAAATTCCTCCTCCACATCACCTCTGCTGTAAATCCACCATAACAGATTACTCATTGAGTTCCCATCATCAAAACCTTTCAAGCTTCTCACCTTTTGCAATGCAGTTTCTTTATCATAAGTTCCTACCATAGCATAAATAAACCCTTTCCACCCTTCTCCAACACCTTTTCTGTTCAAATTGGGCAATGTCCATTCCACAAGCTCCTTCACATAACCAATATCAGAGAACAAGGCCTCAGTAATAGGCAACAAGGGTAAAACCTGAATACCAAGCCTACACTCTCTCCATTGTGCAGGAGCAAACCATAGTCCACTATCTCTCTTGTTAGCCCACACAACACTCACCACCCTATTCTCTTTTGTAAAATCTTCCTCATAAAGTTTATCTCCCTCTCTTACATGCCACCACATTTGAGCTGCATGAATTTCCAATGCTGCAAGTGTTGATCCTGTGGCAACAAGTTGTGTGTCACCATATGCCAAACCCATCAATGCTGCAGAATAATATGCATTAACAGCTTCACTAGTGCTCTCTTGATTTCTTCCATCTGCAAATTCAGTTAGCCCTCCAGCCCAAGAGTGCAATTTATAAAGATCAAAACACCTCAAACGTGTATAATTAGAGTTTGATCTTCTTCCCAAGTTCATGAAATCTGCCATAAGTGAATAGGCTTGAGGCTTATACTTCCTTCCCCAGGCTGGGTCAATCTTAGCAAGCACTGCAATTGCATATATGAAGTATCCTAAATGATAATGATGATCATTATAAATACCAAACCCAAAATCTCCAAGTGAATCTTTAGACCCTTGTTCAGTAACAATTCCTCCCCATTTCCCATCATGGAGAAAACCATTTCCATTAAAAGTTCCATTCAGCCATGGCTCAATGGTCTCCTTCAAGAACTTCCTAATTGCTGGTATGGCATCAAGAAAAGACACCTCTTCAGCAACCAATGCCAACCTTGCTGCCCTTGCTATCATCTTCCCATAAAAATAGCATGACGTTGTTGTCATTCCTAAGGGATTCAGAGCATCCACATCTGCAGAAAGTGCTGAAAAAATTTCATCATGGAATTCTTCTTTGATACCTCTGGTGGAATGCCAAGTAACAGAAACAGGATCTGTTTTCAACAGCCATGAGTCGCCAACAACACCAACAAGCTCCCCATCAATGCTTTTATACTTCAAATCATGCAGCACAGTTACATCACAATCACTAGCAGACAAAAGTTGAAGATGAAGAGGGTCAGCAAGAATTAGCAACTCTCCCCACCCTTTCTTTTCCCACTTATACTCCACACAGAATGGCTTTGTGAATGCTGCATCCCCAGAGACAGGATAACAAGAACTGAAGCGGTTGAGGATTGCCTCATACTTGGGGTCAGAATCAGGCAACATTGCTATCCTTATTATGCCAGAAAAGCCATCAGAGGTAATCTCCGAAAGGCTATTATTCAAAATGATTGGTGAGGACGTGTATATGAGCCATGTCTGGCCATTGTTGAGCTTCATGGTGTGCTTGGTGAGGGAGTTATTGGATGAGAATGAAAGGATGGCATGGATGGTGGTGATGGAAAGTGGTGTGCGACCGGTCGCGGATGCTGTTAGAAAAGGGCTTCCCCTGACAAGGAAGAACCTCAGGTTAGAAGAGGGAATGTCCAAAGTGACACTGAGATCATTGAAGGAAGAGATGATATGCTTCCCATGTGAATCTGGGTTGGTTTTCTCAGAGGCAGAAATGGTGATATCAGGGTTGAAAACCTGGGTTGTGAAAGAAGAGTTGGAGATGCGAGAAGGGTAGGAGAAAGAGAGGGAGGAGCTTGAGGATTTGATGAGGTAAGGGTGAATATACTCAGGTGTGTCCCCATTTTTCAGAACATAGTTTTGGAAAAAAGAGTTTGTAGGGAGTGGTGATGAGAGAAGGTTTGGGGAGAAGAAGTTAGAAGGGTCAGGGAGAACAGTGGAGTGAGTTTGAGGGAAGAGAAATGGAGTATTTGTTTGCTTGGGAGGAGGAGGTGGTGGTGGTGGTGGTGATGGAGGAGGAGGAGGAGGAGGAGGTGGTGGTGATGGAGGAGGAGGAGGAGGAGGAGGGGGTGGAGGTGGAGGTGGAGGTGGTGGTGGTGGTGGTGGCGGTGGAGGAGGAGGAGGAGGGGGTGGAGGTAGAGATGCTGGTTTTGGTGTTTTTCTTAATGTCTTTTCTATCTTTCGTCCAAATTTCTTCAGCATGGTGAGTTTGGATTTGGATGTAGTAAGCGTTAAGTTAGTTGGAGAGAAATAGAAGGGTTGGTTATTGTATTTTATAGTGAACAGAAAACGGAAGCAGAAAAGAAAGGAATTTGGAATTGTATGAAGAAAGGAATTGTTTGAAGAAAATGTAAGCATGTTATGAGAACACCTTACACAACAAAAATAGAAAAATTACAAAAGGAAGAAACGCTATTCCTTGGACTAGGCTTGGAAGTGGACAATGGGGGAATAAGAATCCAAGAAAGTACATAAAAAGGTTTCTGTTCTTGAATGTGCAAGGAAGAGATTGCATGACGAGGTTGTAAAGAATGTCAATTTTTATTCTTCCCTTTTCTGAACAAGTTACTTAAGAATATTCTATAAACTTCCTCATCTTTTTTTCCTTGTGTATACTGTATACAAACCAAATTATATTAGCCAATCTTCGTAGCACACTCTTGGCTGCACAAAATACATTTTCATATTGAGTTTTTTTATTTGTAAAAGGCGTGTTTGTCAAGTTTAGAGTTTCTCATCTATTAGTATTTGAACCTTTTTATGTCCTTTGTTTATTAGATTTTGTTTATTAGATTTGATTCTTTGTGCAATATTGTTGAAGATAAAGGAACAATGGCGAAGGAAGCAAGCAAGCGAAGTTTAAGCACTTCATATTATCCCCCATAAGATTTCTAAAGAAAACAACGCAAATATACATGAAGTGTGTGGTGGAATGTGCTGGAGGGTATGGTCATGGTGCTGCCACTCCTTCTGCTCATCACATATCACACTTGCCTATGATGACTAATAGTGTCAACCTCAATGCTTTGAGGCGAAGTGGTGATGAAGGACAGACAGGGCTTTTGAGAACAATGCCTATTAGAAATGTAGGGAATGAAACGAGGGATGTTATGCATAGGCAAAGACAACCATTTGTGGGGTATAAATATAGAATGAAAATGAGCTATAGACCTGAGGTGAGGAAGATGGAGAGAATTGATGAGGAACAACCTTGTTATTTTGAGGAGGTTCAAATGGGTTTCAAGACCCATCTATTTTATTTTTATTTGTATCCAAGAAGAAGGAGCAATGTTGTCAACATGCGAACAATGTATATGTTTTTACCGGATTGAAGGGGCTCAAACTTGACCTCACATTGGAATCGATTTTCTGAAATGGCTCATGCTTTGCAAAGAGCCGCAATATTTTTTAGGCTTTTGTGATAATTTTTTGTAAAGTTTTTAATTATTTTCTATTTAACTCTTGTATTTTTATTTTTTAGGATTATTTGGTTTTTTGTTGCCTATTTAATGATGTTATGGACTCTAATTTATTTAATTATTTTTGGTTAAATAAAATTATACTGAGAGTTGTGACTTTTCTGAATCCTACTTGATTCCTATTTAGTCAATTTCAGTCATGTTTCAGCATTAACCATCATTAATTCATATGAGAAATTATGAAATTCTGTAATATAACCTGTTTATTGGCATGTCATTATCTGTTTACAGCTTAAGGGAGAGAGAAACCTGTAATCCGTCTTAATTCATTGCACAATGTGATAAAGTCTCCCCACTTCTTGTGGCAACGTCTAACGAATCGAAGGCCTTTTTTTCGTATTTTAAAATGTTTAAAATATTTAATAATTCGAATTTGCCAAAGAAGGAAAGTTTTTAAGTGGGTATGGTGTGAACAGAAATATGAGATGCAAGGAGGGAGTGACACATGACAAAACTTTCCAACAAGTGGAATTCCTTTAGAATAATAGAAGATGATTTTACAATGTCACGTACTCTTGCAAAGTTTGGGATCAAAATATTTTGCGTAGCTATTATGGCTAGTACTGCGCGTTATGACTTAAATGCCTATATATTCAACTTAGGGAATCATTTCCTAATTTATCACAATTAAATCATTAATTACCTTAATTAGCGGTGCAGGTTCTTACATTTCTCATGTTAACGATCTGATATAATTGTCTATTGATCTTTGTGTATGTGTGTTTTTTTTTAAATAATGTTAAACGATATTGGGAAGTGTTGTTTCACAATTTTGTGCATCTATACCTCTAATAAATCATGTGACCAAAACTTTAAAGTTGATTTTCATAGTTTCACCTACGAAAAAGGAAGAAATTAACACAAAAAAAAAAAAATTAATTAGACCCCAAAAGATTTTTAAATATAAAATTTTTTATTCAATTTTCTATGAAAAATTTGACATCATAATTAATTACCAAATCATAGAAACTAGGGACAAAATTGGTGGCAACATGTGTTGGCATGAGCTTAACACAATTTATTATGTTTAGATACCAATCAAATCTCATATATTATATTTTTCATGTAATTTTGGTGCAGAGTTTGTGCAAAATCCAATCAACATCATTAGAGAAATTGAAAATGCAGAAGTTCTCTGCTATATTATTATTCTTCAACAATCAAAAGTCCTCATTTCACGTCTTCTAACAAGCCTTTTAATCGGGCAATACAAAAGTAATTGACAATAAAGGACCTTCAATGGTCTTAAAAACTGATATAAAATGGAAATAACAAAAAAAAAAACGTAAAGTCATGCAAACTGAAACGTCTGCAATTATTAAAATTCATAAAAAGCCTTAAAACTGAAACATTAATGAGGCGCCACATCTATATATAGCCCTTCTTCTTCCTTAGTTTTGTATCTCTTCTTCTTCTCCACTGAAACCTTAGCCCATCTTCGTAGCACACTCTTGGCTGCAAAAAGTACATTTTCATATTGAGTTTTTTTTATTTGTAAAAGGCGTGTTTGTCAAGTTTAGATTTTCTCATCTATTAGCATTTGAACCTTTTTATGTCCTTTGTTTATTAGATTTGATTCTTTGTGCAATATTGTTGAAGATAAAGGAACAATGGCGAAGGAAGCAAGCAAGCAAAGTAAGTTTAAGCACTTCATATTATCCCCATAAGATTTCTAAAGAAAGCAACGCAAATATACATGAAGTGTGTGGTGGAATGTGCTGGAGGGTGTGGTCATGGTGCTGTCACTCCTTCTGCTCATCACACAAGTGGTGATGAAGGATAAACAAGGCTTTTGAGAACAGTGCCTATTAGAAATGTAGGGAATGAAACGAGGGATGTTATGCATAGGCAAAGACAACCATTTGTGGGGTATAAATATAGAATGAAAATGAGCTATAGACCTGAGATGAGGAAGATGGAGAGAATTGATGAGGAACAACCTTGTTATTTTGAGGAGGTTCAAATGGGTTTCAAGACCCATCTATTTTATTTGTATCCAAGAAGAAGGAGCAATGTTGTCAACATGCGAACAATGTATATGTTTTTACCGGATTGAAGGGGCTCAAACTTGACCTCACATTGGAATCGATTTTCTGAAATGGCTCATGCTTTGTAAAGAGCCGCAATATTTTTTAGGCTTTTGTGATAATTTTTTGTAAAGTTTTTAATTATTTTCTATTTAACTATTGTCTTTTTATTTTTTAGGATTATTTGGTTTTTTGTTGCCTATTTAATGATGTTATGGACTCTAATTTATTTAATTATTTTTCGTTACATAAAATTATACTGAGAGTTGTGACTTTTCTGAATCCTACTTGATTCCTATTTAGTCAATTTCAGTCATGTTTCAGCATTAACCATCATTAATTCATATGAGAAATTATGAAATTCTGTAATATAACCTGGTCTGATACAACAATGTCCATTTTTCAATATAGCCTCTCCCACTACAGAGACGAAATCACAACAGATTAGTAAAAAAAAAAATCAAATGAGAGTTTATTGGCATGTCATTATCTGTTTACAGCTTAAGGGAGAGAGAAACCTTTAATCCGTCTTAATTCCTTGCACAATGTGATAAAGTCTCCCCACTTCATGTGGCAACGTCTAATGAATCGAAGGCCTTTTTTTCGTATTTTAAAATGTTTAAAATATTTAATAATTCGAATTTGCCAAAGAAGGAAAGTTTTTAAGTGGGTATGTGAACAGAAATCTGAGATGCAAGGAGGGAGTGACACGTGGCAAAACTTTCCAACAAATGGAATTCCTTTAGAATAATAGAAGATGATTTTACAATGATACGTGCTCTTGCAAAGTTTGGGATCAAAATGTTTTGCGTAGCTATTATGGCTAATACTGCGCGTTATGACTTAAATGCCTATATATTCAACTTATGGAATCATTTCCTAATTTATCACAATTAAATCATTAATTACCTTAATTAGCGGTGCAGGTTCTTACATTTCTCATGTTAACGATCTAATATAATTGTCTATTGATCTTTGTGTATGTGTGTTTTTTTTTTAAATAATGTTAAACGATATTGGGAAGTGTTGTTTCACAATTTTGTGCATCTATACCTCTAATAAATCATGTGACCAAAACTTTAAAGTTGATTTTCATTGTTTCACCTACGAAAAAGGAAGAAATTAACACACAAAAAAAAAAATTAATTAGATCCCAAAATATTTTTAAATATAAAATTTTTTATTCAATTTTTTGTGAAAATTTTGACATCATAATTAATTACCAAATCATAGAAACTAGGGACAAAATTGGTGGCAACATGTGTTGGCATGAGCTTAACACAATTTATTATGTTTAGATACCAATCAAATCTCATATATTATATTTTTCATGTAATTCTGGTACAGAGTTTGTGCAAAATCCAATCAACATCATTAGAGAAATTGAAAATGCAGAAGTTCTCTACTATATTATTATTCTTCAACAATCAAAAGTCCTCATTTCACGTCATCTAACAAGCCTTTTAATCAGGCAATACAAAAGTAATTGACAATAAAGGACCTTCAATGGTCTTAAAAACTGATATAAAACGGAAATAACCAAAAACAAAACATAAAGTCATGCAAACTGAAACGTCTGCAATTATTAAAATTCATAAAAAGCATTAAAACTGAAACGTTAATGAGACGCCACATCTATATATAGCCCTTCTTCTTCCTTAGTTTTGTATCTCTTCTTCTTCTCCACTGAAACCTTAGCCAATCTTCGTAGCACACTCTTGGTTGCACAAAGTACATTTTCATATTGAGTTTTTTTATTTGTAAAAGGCGTGTTTGTTAAGTTTAGATTTTCTCATCTATTAGTATTTGAACCTTTTTATGTCCTTTGTTTATTAGATTTGATTCTTTGTGCAATATTGTTGAAGATAAAGGAACAATGGCGAAGGAAGCAAGCAAGCAAAGTAAGTTTAAGCACTTCATATTATCCCCCATAAGATTTCTAAAGAAAGCAACGCAAATATACATGAAGTGTGTGGTGGAATGTGCTGGAGGGTATGGTCATGGTGCTGCCACTTCTTCTCCTCATCACATATCACACTTGCCTATTACTAATAGTGTCAACCTCAATGCTTTGAGGCCAAGTGGTGATGAAGGACAGACAGGGCTTTTGAGAACAGTGCCTATTAGAAATGTAGGGAATGAAACAAGGGATGTTATGCATAGGCAAAGACAACCATTTGTGGGGTATAAATATAGAATGAAAATGAGCTATAGACCTGAGGTGAGGAAGATGGAGAGGATTGACGAGGAACAACCTTGTTATTTTGAGGAGGTTCAAATGGGTTTCAAGACCCATCTATTTTATTTGTATCCAAGAAGAAGGAGCAATGTTGTCAACATGCGAACAACGTATATGTTTTTACCGGATTGAAGGGGCTCAAACTTGACCTCACATTGGAATCGATTTTCTGTAATGGCTCATGCTTTGCAAAGAGCCGCAATATTTTTTAGGCTTTTGTGATAATTTTTTGTAAAGTTTTTAATTATTTTCTATTTAACTCTTGTCTTTTTATTTTTTAGGATAATTTGGTTTTTTGTTGCCTATTTAATGATGTTATGGACTCTAATTTATTTAATTATTTTTGGTTAAATAAAATTATACTGAGAGTTGTGACTTTTCTGAATCCTACTTATTCCTATTTAGTCAATTTCAGTCATGTTTCAGCATTAACCATCATTAATTCATATGAGAAATTATGAAATTCTGTAATATAACCTGGTCTGATACAACAATGTCCATTTTTCAATATAGCCTCTCCCCCTACACTAATATTTAAAGTAAAAAGAAAAAGAAAAGTAAGAGATCACATGTATGATTATGCTAATTAATCCCTTTTATTTTTGGAACTACAATTCTGCATTGTTTGCTTAGCAAATTTGAGTCCCATTTTTAGTATGACGTCACTCACGCCTCTTCTTTTCAAGTCAATTTTGACCAAAAGAGAATAACAATAAAGCAAGAGAAGAATAATGGGAACTTTGCACTTTTAATTTAGGGGATTGAGTCAATTGATACAAACTATTTTCCCAAATAAACAGATATTTGAGGTTTCATTTTTAGCCATTTGAGGAAACTTGTGTGTGTCACATGGAATATAATGAGAGGATTAGGTCATGTGTGTTTTGAAACTTTGATAATACTGATTTTACAATGCAGGTGCTCTTCTCTTCTCATGTTAAAGATCTGATATAATTGTCTATTGATAGTTGTGTGTGTGTGTGTTTTTTTTGGATTACATCGGGTATCCCGATAGCCATGAGACTAATCCCTCGCCCCGCGTCAGCGCACAAAGCGGTAAAGAGCTGGCCGCGGAAAGCT
Organism: Gastrolobium villosum; assembly: GCA_032173675.1. Lineage (NCBI taxonomy): Eukaryota > Viridiplantae > Streptophyta > Magnoliopsida > Fabales > Fabaceae > Gastrolobium > Gastrolobium villosum. The sequence continues at coordinate 169,856 of JAVKPL010004370.1, forward strand.
TTCCATTCACAAAAGTTGGGGTTCGAACCCCCAACCACTTTCTTAAGGGACGAGATGCTGAACCATTACGACCACCCACGTGGTTTGTGTGTGTGTGTGTGAGTTTTTTAAAATAATGGTAAACGATATTGGGAATTGGTGTTTCACAATTTTGCGCATCTATACCTCTAATAAATCATGTGACCAATACTTTAAAGTTGATTTTCATTGTTTCACCTACGAAAAAGGAAGAAATTAACCCAAAATAATAATAATAATAAGGACCCCAAAAGATTTTTAAATTTAAAAAAATCTATTCAATTTTCTGTGAAATTTTTTTCATCATAATTAATTACCAAATCATAGAAACCAGGGACAAAATTGGTGGCAACATGTGTTTGCATGAGCTTAACACAATTTATTATGTTTAGATACCAATCAAATCTCATATATTGTATTTTTCATGTAATTTTGGTTTAGAGTTTGTGCAAAATTCATTCAACATCATTAGAGAAATTGATGCAAAATTATAGGGAAAATAGACTTTCAGGAAAATGCAGAAGTTCTCTACTTTATTATTATTCTTCAACAATCAAGCCTTTTAATCAGGCAATATAGAAAAGTAATTGATAATAAAAGACCATCAATGGTCTTAAAAACTGATACAAAACGGAAATAACCATAAACAAAACATATAGTCATGCAAACTGAAACGTCTGCAATTATTAATATTCATAAAAAGTCTTAAAGCTGAAACGTCTGCAATTATAATAACTTATGTTGACTTTAGTACATCATCCTCTCATGCTAGGAAAAGATTCGCCCTCGAATCTGCATCGTCTTTAGGTGGTAATCCAGGCGGCAACTCTTCTGGCATTACATTTGCTAATTCTGTCATTTCTAAAATTTCTACCTTGGAGAACAGATAATTCTTCGCTTCCTTTCTCCAATCTGAAGGTGCTAGTGTAATAAGTTGACCATCCTTTTGAAGGTGTAAGTATTTTTGAAATCATCATGTCTTGCTTTCCTATCAAATTGCTATGGCCTACCTAATAAAATATGACAAGCATCCATAGGAACGACATCGCACCATACCTCATCTGAATATTTTTTTTCCCAATTGAAAAGCACACGAGGCATCACAACAGATTAGTAAAAAAAAAATCAAATGAGAGTTTATTGGCATGTCATTATCTGTTTACAGCTTAAGGGAGAGAGAAACCTTTAATCCGTCTTAATTCCTTGCACAATGTGATAAAGTCTCCCCACTTCATGTGACAACGTCTAATGAATCGAAGGTCTTTTTTTTCGTATTTTAAAATGTTTAAAATATTTAATAATTCGAATTTGCCAAAGAAGGAAAGTTTTTAAGTGGGTATGGTGTGAACAGAAATCTGAGATGCAAGGAGGGAGTGACACATGGCAAAACTTTCCAACAAATGGAATTCCTTTAGAATAATAGAAGATGATTTTACAATGTCACGTGCTCTTGCAAAGTTTGGGATCAAAATGTTTTGCGTAGCTATTATGGCTAATACTGCGCGTTATGACTTAAATGCCTATATATTCAACTTATGGAATCATTTCCTAATTTATCACAATTAAATCATTAATTACCTTAATTAGCGGTGCAGGTTCTTACATTTCTCATGTTAACGATCTAATATAATTGTCTATTGATCTTTGTGTATGTGTCTTTTTTTTTAAATAATGTTAAACGATATTGGGAAGTGTTGTTTCACAATTTTGTGCATCTATACCTCTAATAAATCATGTGACCAAAAATTTAAAGTTGATTTTCATTGTTTCACCTACGAAAAAGGAAGAAATTAACACCAAAAAAAAAAATTAATTAGACCCCAAAAGATTTTTAAATATAAAATTTTTTATTCAATTTTCTGTGAAAAATTTGACATCATAATTAATTACCAAATCATAGAAACTAGGGACAAAATTGGTGGCAACATGTGTTGGCATGAGCTTAACACAATTTATTATGTTTAGATACCAATCAAATCTCATATATTATATTTTTCATGTAATTCTGGTACAGAGTTTGTGCAAAATCCAATCAACATCATTAGAGAAATTGAAAATGCAGAAGTTCTCTACTATATTATTATTCTTCAACAATCAAAAGTCCTCATTTCACGTCATCTAACAAGCCTTTTAATCAGGCAATACAAAAGTAATTGACAATAAAGGACCTTCAATGGTCTTAAAAACTGATATAAAACGGAAATAACCAAAAACAAAACATAAAGTCATGCAAACTGAAACGTCTGCAATTATTAAAATTCATAAAAAGCATTAAAACTGAAACGTTAATGAGACGCCACATCTATATATAGCCCTTCTTCTTCCTTAGTTTTGTATCTCTTCTTCTTCTCCACTGAAACCTTAGCCAATCTTCGTAGCACACTCTTGGCTGCACAAAGTACATTTTCATATTAAGTTTTTTTATTTGTAAAAGGCGTGTTTGTCAAGTTTAGATTTTCTCATCTATTAGTATTTGAACCTTTTTATGTCCTTTGTTTATTAGATTTGATTCTTTGTGCAATATTGTTGAAGATAAAGGAACAATGGCGAAGGAAGCAAGCAAGCAAAGTAAGTTTAAGCACTTCATATTATCCCCCATAAGATTTCTAAAGAAAGCAACGCAAATATACATGAAGTGTGTGGTGGAATGTGCTGGAGGGTATGGTCATGGTGCTGCCACTTCTTCTCCTCATCACATATCACACTTGCCTATTACTAATAGTGTCAACCTCAATGCTTTGAGGCCAAGTGGTGATGAAGGACAGACAGGGCTTTTGAGAACAGTGCCTATTAGAAATGTAGGGAATGAAACAAGGGATGTTATGCATAGGCAAAGACAACCATTTGTGGGGTATAAATATAGAATGAAAATGAGCTATAGACCTGAGGTGAGGAAGATGGAGAGGATTGACGAGGAACAACCTTGTTATTTTGAGGAGGTTCAAATGGGTTTCAAGACCCATCTATTTTATTTGTATCCAAGAAGAAGGAGCAATGTTGTCAACATGCGAACAACGTATATGTTTTTACCGGATTGAAGGGGCTCAAACTTGACCTCACATTGGAATCGATTTTCTGTAATGGCTCATGCTTTGCAAAGAGCCGCAATATTTTTTAGGCTTTTGTGATAATTTTTTGTAAAGTTTTTAATTATTTTCTATTTAACTCTTGTCTTTTTATTTTTTAGGATAATTTGGTTTTTTGTTGCCTATTTAATGATGTTATGGACTCTAATTTATTTAATTATTTTTGGTTAAATAAAATTATACTGAGAGTTGTGACTTTTCTGAATCCTACTTATTCCTATTTAGTCAATTTCAGTCATGTTTCAGCATTAACCATCATTAATTCATATGAGAAATTATGAAATTCTGTAATATAACCTGGTCTGATACAACAATGTCCATTTTTCAATATAGCCTCTCCCCCTACACTAATATTTAAAGTAAAAAGAAAAAGAAAAGTAAGAGATCACATGTATGATTATGCTAATTAATCCCTTTTATTTTTGGAACTACAATTCTGCATTGTTTGCTTAGCAAATTTGAGTCCCATTTTTAGTATGACGTCACTCACGCCTCTTCTTTTCAAGTCAATTTTGACCAAAAGAGAATAACAATAAAGCAAGAGAAGAATAATGGGAACTTTGCACTTTTAATTTAGGGGATTGAGTCAATTGATACAAACTATTTTCCCAAATAAACAGATATTTGAGGTTTCATTTTTAGCCATTTGAGGAAACTTGTGTGTGTCACATGGAATATAATGAGAGGATTAGGTCATGTGTGTTTTGAAACTTTGATAATACTGATTTTACAATGCAGGTGCTCTTCTCTTCTCATGTTAAAGATCTGATATAATTGTCTATTGATAGTTGTGTGTGTGTGTGTGTTTTTTTTTGGATTACATCGGGTATCCCGATAGCCATGAGACTAATCCCTCGCCCCGCGTCAGCGCACAAAGCGGTAAAGAGCTGGCCGCGGAAAGCTTTCCATTCACAAAAGTTGGGGTTCGAACCCCCAACCACTTTCTTAAGGGACGAGATGCTGAACCATTACGACCACCCACGTGGTGTGTGTGTGTGTGTGAGTTTTTTAAAATAATGGTAAACGATATTGGGAATTGGTGTTTCACAATTTTGCGCATCTATACCTCTAATAAATCATGTGACCAATACTTTAAAGTTGATTTTCATTGTTTCACCTACGAAAAAGGAAGAAATTAACCCAAAATAATAATAATAATAAGGACCCCAAAAGATTTTTAAATTTAAAAAAATCTATTCAATTTTCTGTGAAATTTTTTTCATCATAATTAATTACCAAATCATAGAAACCAGGGACAAAATTGGTGGCAACATGTGTTTGCATGAGCTTAACACAATTTATTATGTTTAGATACCAATCAAATCTCATATATTGTATTTTTCATGTAATTTTGGTTTAGAGTTTGTGCAAAATTCATTCAACATCATTAGAGAAATTGATGCAAAATTATAGGGAAAATAGACTTTCAGGAAAATGCAGAAGTTCTCTACTTTATTACTTTTAATCAGGCAATATAGAAAAGTAATTGATAATAAAAGACCATCAATGGTCTTAAAAACTGATACAAAACGGAAATAACCATAAACAAAACATATAGTCATGCAAACTGAAACGTCTGTAATTATTAATATTCATAAAAAGTCTTAAAGCTGAAACGTCTGCAATTATAATAACTTATGTTGACTTTAGTACATCATCCTCTCATGCTAGGAAAAGATTCGCCCTCGAATCTGCATCGTCTTTAGGTGGTAATCCAGGCGGCAACTCTTCTGGCATTACATTTGCTAATTCTGTCATTTCTAAAATTTCTACCTTGGAGAACAGATAATTCTTCGCTTCCTTTCTCCAATCTGAAGGTGCTAGTGTAATAAGTTGACCATTCTTTTGAAGGTGTAAGTATTTTTGAAATCATCATGTCTTGCTTTCCTATCAAATTGCTATGGCCTACCTAATAAAATATGACAAGCATCCATAGGAACGACATCGCACCATACCTCATTTGAATATTTTTTTTCCCAATTGAAAAGCACACGAGGCATCACAACAGATTAGTAAAAAAAAATCAAATGAGAGTTTATTGGCATGTCATTATCTGTTTACAGCTTAAGGGAGAGAGAAACCTTTAATCCGTCTTAATTCCTTGCACAATGTGATAAAGTCTCCCCACTTATGACAACGTTATGAATCGAAGGTCTTTTTTTTCGTATTTTAAAATGTTTAAAATATATATTCGAATTTGCCTGGCAAAACTTTCCAACAAATGGAATTCCTTTAGAATAATAGAAGATGATTTTACAATGTCACGTGCTCTTGCAAAGTTTGGGATCAAAATGTTTTGCGTAGCTATTATGGCTAATATGGAATCATTTCCTAATTTATCACAATTAAATCATTAATTACCTTAATTAGCGGTGCAGGTTCTTACATTTCTCATGTTAACGATCTCATATAATTGTCTATTGATCTTTGTGTATGTGATTAAATGTGAAATTGTGTGATAGAATATGGGTTTAAAAGGGAAGGATTAGTGGAAATCCGAGAATTAGGGCCAAAATGAGCTAAAAGGGCAAAATGGTAATTTGCCAAAGACGTGAACCGAGGCATGAAAAATGGAGTTAGAAATTTAATATGACAAAAATAATGCTGGAAATGGAATCAGGACGGAAAATTGAGTGAATAGGCAAAATTGGGAAAAATTGATGAATAGTGACTTTTTAAGTGAAAGGTACTGCGGTATGAGTGTACCGATAAGTGTGAAATTTTTATCAATATTTTGAGGAAAGAAAAATATGTCATGGACTGGAAAAATATGTAGATTAAGAATATATGATCAGAATTTTTATCGGAGTGAAAGTTAGATCGCGTGTGGGACCCGTGTGACCGAAGTCACTTGGCCCCCACCTCTTTTCTTCCTTCTTTCCTTCTCCTTTTCTTTTCCTGCGCGCTGCCTCTGTCAAATGAAACCCCAAAACCCCATTTCTCTCCTTCCTCACCATTTTCTCTATTCTCCACCAAATCACTTGATTTTGGTGTTGAAATCTATTGTAAACAACCTTCTAGATCCATTGGTAACACTTAGAAGCCATGAAACCATCTCCATTGCTGCGTTTTGGGCAAGGACAGATTCGAACCCTTAGGTGTTCTTGGAGTTTTTGGGAGTTTTGGATCTCTTTTGGATTGATGGAGCCTTGGTGGTGTTCCTACACTTGATGGTGAGTATATTTGTGGTACTTTTGTAGTTGGTTTTGTAGATCTAGAAATTATGCTTTGAATCTTTGATTTTAGATGTGTGATGATAGAGAGCTCAAATGGAAAAATGCTATTAGATGAAAAGGCCTTAGAATGATGCATGAAAGCTAGAAATGCTATGATAAATTTTGGTGAAAAAGTTGGATTTTAACTTAGGAAAATTTATGAAGATTTCATGAAAATTGGTAAGTGATGTAATTGAATAATTGAATGGTGGACCATTGGTATAGGTTGATAATGTGATTATATGATTAGTGTGTGTGTTAAAATGGAAGTGAAAACCTTGTAGAACCAACTTTTGAGGAATTCGAACCATAGAGTGGTTTGGAGGAAAAATGATGTAAAGGTTGTGAATTTGACGGAACATGATATAAAATGATGTTTAATTGGATAATGGTATAGTGTGGTATAGTGGAATGAGAAGAAAGAATGTGTGATTCATGAGGTATGTGGTAATTTGAGTTATAAAAGAGATTAAAGTTAAATGAATGAGTATTTGAGATAAATGATTGAATTGTAAATGATTTGATAATCATGTTGTGGATTATCTAGGTTGCCTCTCTTGGACGCTTTGGAAGCGGGTAAGCTTGGAGCTTACGTTTGGAGCATGGGCTCGGTATTGAGGTAACCTTTGGAACTGGGGTTTAGCCCTTGTGTGCTCCACCACACCTAGTGGATGGTTGTGGTTGGATTATGTGGTTATGACATTGTGTGATTGTGTGCTTGTATGCATATTGCTTGAGTTTTGTGAAAATTGTTTGGTCACTGGCCAGTTGACGTGTGTGGAGTTTGGACATCCGCTGGGTTCGTCCTTGTGAGAATGCCAGTCGGGTTTTGCCGTGGAGTCGACTCTGGGAGCGGCGCCAGGATGATCCAAACGGGGACGTCCGCCGGATAGGGCTCATGAGGAGTTCCGGTTGGGTATTGCCATGGAGTCTGCTCAACCATGGGAGAGGCGCCAGGACTGTCTCGGGAGTTATACGATGGAGTCCTTGAACATGAATCCATGAGTGGATGTTCTTGGGTTGTCTCCAGTTGATGGGTGATATTGTATTACATGCATATTATATGATGTTGTATTTGCACATTGAGTGAGCCATGGGGTGGAGAAACCTCCAGGGCCCTTGGTTTACTGAGATATATTTATATATCTCACCCCGTGTTGTGGGGCATCATTTCAGGTCAGGTTGAGCCTGGAAGAGTGGAGCATGAGGTGCATGTTGGAGGCACCATGGGATGAGCATTGGATAGGGACACATCTTGCATATGATGTATGCTTTAGACTTAGGTCATGAATCTATGCATGTTGAAAATTCCATGCTTAGTAAGCTCATGAACACATGTTAGATCCTTCAATATGATGTATATGTAGGACATGAGAATATATTGTATATTTGAGTGAGCATGGGACTTGTCCATTGCCACATTCATTGTAATTGAAGTCTTGATGAATATGTTGTAAAATGGACCATATTTGATGTAAATTGGCCATTATATTAAAGACTATGTAAATGATGCTTTAATGAATGGAAATGCATGTTTGAGGGGCCTAGTGCCTAGATTAGAGTATGTTTAAGTGTTGTGTGGAGTATCAAGGGGTTAGGGATGGATTACACAACCCTTTTTGGGGCTTAAAATGCTGTAATCTGTCACTTTTGCTACATAGTAATCGATTACCCAAGCATGGTAATCGATTACCATGCAACAGGGGACGAAATTCAGCTACTGTCTTCACTGGTAATCGATTACTGAGGCTTGGTAATCGATTACCATGTGAGGTAATCGATTACCCAAGGTTGGTAATCGATTACCAGAACAGAGGAGGTCAAAATTTGGCTACTGCCTCATTTTTGACAGGTGGTAATCGATTACCACCCACTGGTAATCGATTACCACAGTGCAATTTTTGAAAATTCAGGTTTTTCTTGACTTAAAGAAAGGGGCATAACTTGTTGGGTAGAACTCCAAATGATTCGCGGTTTGAAACCACGCGTAGCTTATGTAAAGGGCTAGAACTTGGTAAGAAATGATAATAAGTTGATGGATTTAAAATGAGTTGAATAAAAAGAAAAGTTTAGTGTTGTTGTTAAGCTAGATGCTTCCGCGTATTGCATTTACAATTATAGCGTTGTTTTAATTGATTACGGAAAAAGGTTATGGATATGAAAAGGAATAAGAGAAAAAGATAAAAGGAAAAAGTTTGCCCGTAATTTAATTAATCCAACTACTGTGATTGTAACTGCGCCTAATATCATAATCAATGTTAACAATACCGGTACGTAACGGGCTGTTACATTTTATGGTATCAGAGCAGTTTCTTTAGGGAACTCTGATGAGTGTGTAATTGAGGTGAGTGCTGTATAGTTGTACGTAGACTCTTATTGACTGCTGCACATGTGATTCCTTAGTTTGGGCCTGATCAACCCATTTCTTCGTGTTCAATGTGTGGTCAGTATAAGATGCCTTCGTAACAACCCTGGAGCACCAATGCCAGTCTTTAGGCTAAGGTGGTGGGTGCAGTGTTGACTACCCCACGGATGGATATGTTAGTAAGTGAAGTTGGTATACTTGAGGACTTAGTGAGAATAAATGGTGATACTGTAATCAAGGACTTAGTGAGTTAATGGTGTTGTGAATTGTTGCATAATGTGGTAGTATGATTGTATAATGATGATTTATGCAATAAAAATTTATGGTGCTATTGGATTGTTGTAACTTAGTTAAATTGGTGGTAATTGATGAAAATGTGAAATGTAAACATGTATTGTAATGAATAGAACTAAAGGAAGGTGTGTTGGTATATGTAAATGATTGAATTGAGTTGATATTAGTATGATGATGTTGGTAAGTCTTCCCAAATTGTACGGGGAGTTAGAAAGATTGGGTATATGTGGAATTAGTGCGGTAACTTTGACATGGTGGGGAATTGGAACCCCGATGAAATTGTAAAAATTTGAATATGAGTGTCATACGTAATATTGGATACCTTAGGGTAAAGTATAAGGTTATAAGACCCTTGATGAGGACAAGTACATGGATGACTTAAGATGCTTGAATGTAGAAATAAAATGAAATTTCAAAATATGGATTGAGGATTGTGAGTAACATGAAAGGACTATGGAAAGGACGTGTTGGAAAAGTCAATGTTGAAATTGGGACTTTAGTCCATGATGACGTAATGATTGGTTAGGTGTAAGTGAGAATGTCATATGTATAAAAAGTAAAATATGAAAAGTTGAGGAAATTGCCATGTAAGGCATTGAATGAATTTGATTGAAAGTATGAGAGTCCATAAGTTAAGGATGGTTGGACTTGACAAATGTCAGGTGAGAAAATATAACCGAGTGTGGTGTAATAATGGTGCTGATTGGCTTCCACAGTGTGGTGTAGCATTGAAATGTGGATGATGTGGCCTAACTGTGTGTGGACAGTAATCCTGTGATGGCTAAGTGCTAATATGTAAATAAGTATATATATATATATATGTTTTGTGAAGGCCGGGGTGCCTAAATGTATATTTGTGTTGTTTTGAGTTAGTAAACTCTTTGGTAAAAGAAAAGTTATGTAATGGAAATTCCCTATGATGGGAAATGTGAAGAGATTGTCTCTCTGGAGTGTCATTAGATGCTCAATGTGGTATGGGATTCGTGATGGAGTCCCGGTGTGCAAGTTATACCATGGCACACATGTGGTTAATAATGTGACGATTAATATTGTCCTGGGTTTCCCTTTGTGGATTGAATCCTAAGGGTTGTTGCTCTTGGAAGTCCCAGGCGAGCGCTGCTCGAAGTTAGAATTCATCTGGTGGTCCCGATGCGCTGAATGCATGGACTGTTAAGTGAGGGCACTCTTGGTGTCATAGTGAAATATTGAGAGAAAAAGTGATGTCAGTTTAATGAAGTGGATCTCCACGGTGTTGAGCATGGTTGCTATGAGTCATGATGGACAATGGATTAGGACTGTACCAAACATGGGTACTGTAGGAATTGAAAGTTTTGTGTCAAAATATGAAAAGATGCCGAGATCATGTGAAGAGTATTATTCTATGGACTAAGACTAATTACTAGTCAAGTTAAATGAGTATAATGACAAGAAAAGAACCATATTGGAAAATTATAGTGGATGGTGCAAAAGTAGGATATATCTAGGATACCATTATGTATCTATATAAGAATTGTTTGCCGTTATATGCGGATTTGATGTGAATGTGTTTATCTTTGTGTGGCTTATATGCCCTGAGTATATGGCTATCTCCGTATGGATTATGTTCCCGGAGATTATTATTATCTTGTAAAGGTAAGGTAGTGGGACTGTTAGTACAGTCTATGGGCATGTTACCTCTTCTTGCGTGAATTATAAGGACAGATTCTCTGATTGGTGGGGCATTGCACCTGGGGCCCTTAGGACAGCAAGAGCTCGAGGGGTTAAACCTAAGGATGTTCTTACCCATTGCATTAGAGGATTGTATCTTGTGAGGAACGCAAGAGGTGAAATTTTGGAAAATATAAGTGAACAGTAATATGCCAAATATGATGAAAAATGTGCAGTGCCATGAGAGGGCAGTTTGGATTATGAAATTGAGCACTCGGGGATGTGCATGAGTGTATACCAAGTGTGGTAGTATGGAATTATGGTTTCTCAGAAATTGTGAAATGAATTATTGGATTATCACCCTATGTGAAGGGAATGGAAAATTGATTAGTGATGAGGGATTGAGTCAAAGTTTTATGTAAAGGCTTGTGATGGTGAGATGTTAAGTTAAGTTGATGGCCTGAATGGCCAAGGATGTTAATAAGGGATTAATTGTGATTTATTCAAGTAAAAAGGTGTGATGCTAGTTGTTAAATAGAGATGTATTTGGTAAAATGAAAGGTTGATATCCCTACCCTGGTGGTAGAGTTACCGATGGAGCAGTATAGATGCAAAAATTATTGTGAGAGATGTGTTGAAAATACACAATGTGGATGTTGTTATTGACTAGGTATCAAGAGATATGATTGAGTGTGCTAATAGTACTTAAATAGTCTAAGAGACTTGTGTAACAATTGATATGAAGTGATGAAAGTAATGATAGTGATGGATTTAGTTCCTCGTGGTATGATAAATAGGCTGTGAAAATCCCGATGTAATGGGACAAGTATGAGGAAGAGAGATTATATGTGACCTTGGAGCGGTACATACTGATTAAATGAAATGATGATGAAGGTGAAGTGTATGGAAGGAAATACATGTGAAATTGATAACATGAGTATGTAATGGTGATTAAAGAAAATTGTTAGTGGAAATCTTAGGCATGTTGCCTTAAATGTGAGAAACCGATGATGAACTATGTGTTAAGTTTTGATATGATTAATTGAAGTTGTAAGTATGATCTAGTGTATGAAGATTAATGAGTGAATCCATGGATGGAGGCTTTGAATTAGCCGATGTAGTGTATAAAATTCATAAGTGGATTCGTGATTGAAAGCTTTGAAAGGACCGATGTAAGGTAAGAATTGTAATGCGTGGTCCATTATGTACTAGTAAAATGTCTTGAGGAAGTGATTCGCCGTTGTGTTTTGGCGAGAGTTGGTAAACCTGTAAAGTTTGATTCAAAAGTTTAGCACAGAGATAGTGCTTGGTAAAGATAAAGTGCTGAGGTGAAACTGTACGTTGTAGGTTGAGAACATGAGCAAAGAAAAATGTGTAGATACGAATTGTGGCTAAGTGCCAAAATGGGGATTTATCCCGCAGAAAATAAAAGTATAGTGAGTGTGAACTAGATGATTACTCGGTGAATTGCACTGAAAGGCTGTGAGATTCCATAATAGTGTTTAATGTGGAATAAGAAATGTGGAAAAAAAAAAAAAAAAAAAAAAAAAAAAAAAAAAAAAAAAAAAAAAAAAAAAAAAAAAAAAAAAAAAAAAAAAAAAAAATAAAAAAAAAAAAAAAAAAAAAAAAAAATTGGTGACGAGAGTTAATACTCCGTAGAAATAAAGTTCAAAGAAGGATAATTGTGGCTGTAATGTGCCAGTAAGTAACAGTTGCCTGTGTGGCACAGAGTGAACAGAGTATGGTATAATCCTATAGGCATAGTTATGATATGTTAAATTGGTAGGAAAACCTGCCAAGTGAAATTATGGGCTATATGTGCTAGATAGCCGGACTTGTAAAATGAAATTGAAAAGAAATTGAAAGAAATTGGCTTGGTAAAGCAGAGATAGTGCACAACTGTGTGGTGCACTCCGGTTGTTCACATGTGGTGTCACCGGTTGAGATGGAGATTGGGAAGGACTTGAGGTCTCCCATTGGGCCTTTGAAAGGCAAGACTATTGTGAAATGTGGCTGAAAAGCCAAAAGATAAAAATGTAAATGAGTATTTTGGTGTCCGCGCACTGGATGAGGCTTCTTGGGTACGGGGGACTGAGATTCTCCGGCTGTATCCTGAGTTAGCATATGTGCATAGTTGATTTTGCGGACAAAATTCCTAAAAGGTGGGGTGAATATAACACCTCGGAAAATTAAATGTGAAATTGTGTGATAGAATATGGGTTTAAAAGGGAAGGATTAGTGGAAATCCGAGAATTAGGGCCAAAATGAGCTAAAAGGGCAAAATGGTAATTTGCCAAAGACGTGAACCGAGGCATGAAAAATGGAGTTAGAAATTTAATATGACAAAAATAATGCTGGAAATGGAATCAGGACGGAAAATTGAGTGAATAGGCAAAATTGGGAAAAATTGATGAATAGTGACTTTTTAAGTGAAAGGTACTGCGGTATGAGTGTACCGATAAGTGTGAAATTTTTATCAATATTTTGAGGAAAGAAAAATATGTCATGGACTGGAAAAATATGTAGATTAAGAATATATGATCAGAATTTTTATCGGAGTGAAAGTTAGATCGCGTGTGGGACCCGTGTGACCGAAGTCACTTGGCCCCCACCTCTTTTCTTCCTTCTTTCCTTCTCCTTTTCTTTTCCTGCGCGCTGCCTCTGTCAAATGAGCCCCCAAAACCCCATTTCTCTCCTTCCTCACCATTTTCTCTATTCTCCACCAAATCACTTGATTTTGGTGTTGAAATCTATTGTAAACAACCTTCTAGATCCATTGGTAACACTTAGAAGCCATGAAACCATCTCCATTGCTGCGTTTTGGGCAAGGACAGATTCGAACCCTTAGGTGTTCTTGGAGTTTTTGGGAGTTTTGGATCTCTTTTGGATTGATGGAGCCTTGGTGGTGTTCCTACACTTGATGGTGAGTATATTTGTGGTACTTTTGTAGTTGGTTTTGTAGATCTAGAAATTATGCTTTGAATCTTTGATTTTAGATGTGTGATGATAGAGAGCTCAAATGGAAAAATGCTATTAGATGAAAAGGCCTTAGAATGATGCATGAAAGCTAGAAATGCTATGATAAATTTTGGTGAAAAAGTTGGATTTTAACTTAGGAAAATTTATGAAGATTTCATGAAAATTGGTAAGTGATGTAATTGAATAATTGAATGGTGGACCATTGGTATAGGTTGATAATGTGATTATATGATTAGTGTGTGTGTTAAAATGGAAGTGAAAACCTTGTAGAACCAACTTTTGAGGAATTCGAACCATAGAGTGGTTTGGAGGAAAAATGATGTAAAGGTTGTGAATTTGACGGAACATGATATAAAATGATGTTTAATTGGATAATGGTATAGTGTGGTATAGTGGAATGAGAAGAAAGAATGTGTGATTCATGAGGTATGTGGTAATTTGAGTTATAAAAGAGATTAAAGTTAAATGAATGAGTATTTGAGATAAATGATTGAATTGTAAATGATTTGATAATCATGTTGTGGATTATCTAGGTTGCCTCTCTTGGACGCTTTGGAAGCGGGTAAGCTTGGAGCTTACGTTTGGAGCATGGGCTCGGTATTGAGGTAACCTTTGGAACTGGGGTTTAGCCCTTGTGTGCTCCACCACACCTAGTGGATGGTTGTGGTTGGATTATGTGGTTATGACATTGTGTGATTGTGTGCTTGTATGCATATTGCTTGAGTTTTGTGAAAATTGTTTGGTCACTGGCCAGTTGACGTGTGTGGAGTTTGGACATCCGCTGGGTTCGTCCTTGTGAGAATGCCAGTCGGGTTTTGCCGTGGAGTCGACTCTGGGAGCGGCGCCAGGATGATCCAAACGGGGACGTCCGCCGGATAGGGCTCATGAGGAGTTCCGGTTGGGTATTGCCATGGAGTCTGCTCAACCATGGGAGAGGCGCCAGGACTGTCTCGGGAGTTATACGATGGAGTCCTTGAACATGAATCCATGAGTGGATGTTCTTGGGTTGTCTCCAGTTGATGGGTGATATTGTATTACATGCATATTATATGATGTTGTATTTGCACATTGAGTGAGCCATGGGGTGGAGAAACCTCCAGGGCCCTTGGTTTACTGAGATATATTTATATATCTCACCCCGTGTTGTGGGGCATCATTTCAGGTCAGGTTGAGCCTGGAAGAGTGGAGCATGAGGTGCATGTTGGAGGCACCATGGGATGAGCATTGGATAGGGACACATCTTGCATATGATGTATGCTTTAGACTTAGGTCATGAATCTATGCATGTTGAAAATTCCATGCTTAGTAAGCTCATGAACACATGTTAGATCCTTCAATATGATGTATATGTAGGACATGAGAATATATTGTATATTTGAGTGAGCATGGGACTTGTCCATTGCCACATTCATTGTAATTGAAGTCTTGATGAATATGTTGTAAAATGGACCATATTTGATGTAAATTGGCCATTATATTAAAGACTATGTAAATGATGCTTTAATGAATGGAAATGCATGTTTGAGGGGCCTAGTGCCTAGATTAGAGTATGTTTAAGTGTTGTGTGGAGTATCAAGGGGTTAGGGATGGATTACACAACCCTTTTTGGGGCTTAAAATGCTGTAATCTGTCATTTTGCTGCATAGTAATCGATTACCCAAGCATGGTAATCGATTACCATGCAACAGGGGACGAAAAATCAGCTACTGTCTTCACTGGTAATCGATTACTGAGGCTTGGTAATCGATTACCATGTGAGGTAATCGATTACCCAAGGTTGGTAATCGATTACCAGAACAGAGGAGGTCAAAATTTGGCTACTGCCTCATTTTTGACAGGTGGTAATCGATTACCACCCACTGGTAATCGATTACCACAGTGCAATTTTTGAAAATTCAGGTTTTTCTTGACTTAAAGAAAGGGGCATAACTTGTTGGGTAGAACTCCAAATGATTCGCGGTTTGAAACCACGCGTAGCTTATGTAAAGGGCTAGAACTTGGTAAGAAATGATAATAAGTTGATGGATTTAAAATGAGTTGAATAAAAAGAAAAGTTTAGTGTTGTTGTTAAGCTAGATGCTTCCGCGTATTGCATTTACAATTATAGCGTTGTTTTAATTGATTACGGAAAAAGGTTATGGATATGAAAAGGAATAAGAGAAAAAGATAAAAGGAAAAAGTTTGCCCGTAATTTAATTAATCCAACTACTTTCTGAAATTTTTCGACGCAAAATGGATTCCGTTGAAGATTTTTGACGAAAAATGTATTCCGTCGAAAACGGATGAATAAAATAAATGCAAAAGAAATTGATTTTGTGAAGATTTTTGACGGAAAATGAATTCCGTCGATAATGAATGAATAAAATAAATGAAAAAGAAATTATATTATGAAGTTTTTCTACGAAAAATGGATTCCGTTGAAGATTTTTGACGAAAAATTTATTCCGTCGAAAATGGATGAATAAAATAAATGCAAAAGAAACTGATTTTGTCAAGTTTTTCGACGGAAAATGGATTCCGTCGAAGATTTTGGACGGAAAATGAATTCCGTCGAAAATGGATGAATAAAATAAACGCAAAAGAAATTGATTTTGTTAAGTTTTTCGACGGAAAAAGAATTTCGTCGAAAACAGATTAATAAAATAAATGCAAAAGAACTTGATTTTGTGAAGTTTTTCGACGGAAAATGGATTCCGTCGAAGATTTTTGATGGAAAATGAATTCCGTCGAAAATGGATGAATAAAATAAATGCAAAAGAAATTGATTTTGTGAAGTTTTTCGATGGAAAATGGATTTCGTCGAAGATTTTTGACGGAAAATGAATTCCGTCGAAAATGGATCAATAAAATAAATGCAAAAGAAATTGATTTTGTGAATTTTTCGACAGGAAATAGATTCCGTCGAAGATTTTGGACGGAGAATGAATTCCGTCGAAAAAGGATGAATAAAATAAATGCAAAAGAAATTATATTATGAAGTTTTTCGACGAAAAATGGATTCCGTTGAGGATTTTTAACGAAAAATGTATTCCGTCGAAAACGGATGAATAAAATAAATGCAAAAGAAATTGATTTTGTGAAGATTTTTGACGGAAAATGAATTCCGTCGAAAATGGATGAATAAAATAAATGCAAAAGAAATTGATTTTGTGAAGTCTTTCGACGGAAAATGGATTCCGTAGAAGATTTTGGACGGAAAATGAATTCCGTCGAAAATGGATGAATAAAATAAATGCAAAAGAAATTGATTTTGTGAAGTTTTTCGACGGAAAAAGAATTTCGTCGAAAACGGATTAATAAAATAAATGCAAAAGAAATTGATTTTGTGAAGTTTTTCGACGGAAAATGGATTCCATCGAAGATTTTTGACGGAAAATGAATTCCGTCGAAAATGGATGAATAAAATAAATGCAAAAGAAATTGATTTTTCGACGGGAAATAGATTCCGTAGAAGATTTTTGACGGAAAATGAATTCCGTCGAAAATGGATGAATAAAATAAATGCAAAAGAAATTGATTTTATGAAGTTTATCGACGAAAAATGGATTCCGTCGAAGATTTTTGACGAAAAATGTATTCCGTCGAAAACAGATTAATAAAATAAATGCAAAAGAAATTGATTTTGTGAAGATTTTTGACGGAAAATGAATTCCGTCGAAAACGGATGAATAAAATAAATGCTAAAGAAATTGATTTTGTGAAGTTTTTCGACGGAAAATGGATTCCGTCGATATTTTTGACGGAAAATGAATTCCGTCGAAAATGGATAAATAAAATAAATGCAAATGAAATTGATTTTATGAAGTTTTTCGACAAAAAATGGATTCCGTCGAAGATTTTTGACGAAAAAAGTATTCCGTCGAAAATCGATGACTAAAATAAATACATAAGAAATTGATTTTGTGAAGTTTTTCGACGGAAAAAGAATTTCCTCGAAAACAGATTAATAAAATAAATACAAAGGAAATTGATTTTGTAAGTTTTTCGACGGAAAATGGTTTCCGTCGAAGATTTTTGACGGAAAATGGTTTCCGTCGAAGATTTTTGACGGAAAATGGATGAATTAAATTAATACAAAATAAATTTATTTTGTGAAGTTTTTCGACAGAAAATGAATTCCGTCGAAAGTGGATGAATAAAATAAATGCAAAATAAATTGATATTGTGAAATTTTTAGATGGAAAACGGATTCCGTCGAAAATGGATGAATAAAATAAATGCAAAAGAAATTGATTATTTGAAGTTTTTCGACGGAAAATGGATTCTGTCGAAGATTTTGGACGGAAAATGAATTCCGTCGAAAATGGATGAATTAAATAAATGTAAAAGAAATTGATTTTGTGAAGTTTTTCGACGGAAAATGGATTCCGTCGAAGATTTTGGACGGCAAATGAATTCCGTCGAAAATGGATGAATAAAATAAATGCAAAATAAATTGATTTTGTGAAGTTTTTCGATGGAAAATACATTCCGTCGAAGATTTTTGTCGGAAAATGAATTCCGTCGAAAATGAATTATTAAAATAAATGTAAAAGAAATTGATTTTATGAACTTTTTCGACGAAAAATGGATTCCGTTGAAGATTTTTGACTAAAAATGGATTCCGTCGAAAACGGATGAATAAAATAAATTTAAAAGAAATTGATTTTGTCATGATTTTTGAAGGAAAATGAATTCCGTCGAAAATGGATGAATAAAATAAATGCAAAAGAAATTGATTTTGTGAAGTTTTTCGACGGAAAATGGATTCCGTCGAAGATTTTTTACGGAAAAAGAATTCCGTCGAAAATGGATGAATAAAATAAATGCTAAAGAAATTATTTTATGATGTTTTTCGATGAAAAATGGATTCCGTCGAAGATTTTTGACGGAAAATGAATTCCGTTGAAAATGGATGAATAAAATAAATGCAAAAGAAATTGATTTTATTAACTTTTCGACGAAAAATGGATTCCGTTGAAGATTTTTGACAAAAAATGTATTCCGTCGAAAACGGATGAATAAAATAAATGCAAAAGTAATTGATTTTGTGATGTTTTTCGACGGAAAATGGATTCCGTAGAAGATTTTTGACGGAAAATGGATTCCATCGAAGATTTTTTACGGCAAATGAATTCCATCGAAAACGGATGAATAAAATAACTGCAAAAGAAATTGATTTTGTGAAGTTTTTCGACGAAAAATGGATTCCGTCGAAGATTTTTGACGGAAAATGAATTCCGTCGAAAATGGAAGAATAAAATAAATGCAAAAGAAATTGATTTTGTGAAGTTTTTTCGACGGAAAAAGGATTTTGTCGAAAACGGATTAATAAAATAAATGCAAAGAAAATTGATTTTGTGAGTTTTTCGACGCAAAATGGATTCCGTCGAAGATTTTTGACGGAAAATGTATTCCGTCGAAAATGGATGAATTAAATTAATGCAAAAGAAATTTATTTTGTGAAGTTTTTCGACGGAAAATGAATTCCGTCGAAAATGGATGAATAAAATAAATGCAAAAGAAATTGATATTGTGAAATTTTTCGATGGAAAACGGATTCCGTCGAAAATGGATGAATAAAATAAATGCAAAAGAAATTGATTTTATGAAGTTTTTTCGACGAAAAATGGATTTCGTCGAAGATTTTTGACGGAAAATGAATTCCGTTGAAAATGGATGAATAAAATAAATGCAAAAGAAATTGATTTTATTAACTTTTCGACGAAAAATGGATTCCGTTGAAGATTTTTGACAAAAAATGTATTCCGTCGAAAACGGATGAATAAAATAAATGCAAAAGTAATTGATTTTGTGATGTTTTTCGACGGAAAATGGATTCCGTAGAAGATTTTTGACGGAAAATGGATTCCATCGAAGATTTTTTACGGCAAATGAATTCCATCGAAAACGGATGAATAAAATAAATGCAAAAGAAATTGATTTTATGAAGTTTTTCGACGAAAAATGGATTCCGTCGAAGATTTTTGACGGAAAATGAATTCCGTCGAAAATGGAAGAATAAAATAAATGCAAAAGAAATTGATTTTGTGAAGTTTTTCGATGGAAAATGGATTCCGTCGAAGATTTTTGACGGAAAAAGAATTCCGTCGAAAATGGATGAATAAAATAAATGCAAAAGAAATTGATTTTGTGAAGTTATTCGACGGAAAATAGATTCCGTCGAAGATTTTTGACGGAAAATGAATTCCATCGAAAATGGATGAATAAAATAAATGGAAAAGAAATTGATTTTCTGAAATTTTTCGACGCAAAATGGATTCCGTTGAAGATTTTTGACGAAAAATGTATTCCGTCGAAAACGGATGAATAAAATAAATGCAAAAGAAATTGATTTTGTGAAGATTTTTGACGGAAAATGAATTCCGTCGAAAATGGATGAATAAAATAAATGAAAAAGAAATTATATTATGAAGTTTTTCTACGAAAAATGGATTCCGTTGAAGATTTTTGACGAAAAATTTATTCCGTCGAAAACGGATGAATAAAATAAATGCAAAAGAAATTGATTTTGTGAAGATTTTTGACGTAAAATGAATTCCGTCGAAAATGGATGAATAAAATAAATGCAAAAGAAACTGATTTTGTGAAGTTTTTCGACGGAAAATGGATTCCGTCGAAGATTTTGGACGGAAAATGAATTCCGTCGAAAATGGATGAATAAAATAAATGCAAAAGAAATTGACTTTGTTAAGTTTTTCGACGGAAAAAGAATTTCGTCGAAAACGGATTAATAAAATAAATGCAAAAGAACTTGATTTTGTGAAGTTTTTCGACGGAAAATGGATTCCGACGAAGATTTTTGACGGAAAATGAATTCCGTCGAAAATGGATGAATAAAATAAATGCAAAAGAAATTGATTTTGTGAAGTTTTTCGATGGAAAATGGATTTCGTCGAAGATTTTTGACGGAAAATGAATTCCGTCGAAAATGGATGAATAAAATAAATGCAAAAGAAATTGATTTTGGGAATTTTTTCGACGGGAAATAGATTCCGTAGAAGATTTTTGACGGAAAATGAATTCCGTCGAAAATTGATGAATAAAATAAATGCAAAAGAAAATGATTTTATGAAGTTATTCGACGGAAAATAGATTTCGTCGAAGATTTTTGACGGAAAATGAATTCCGTCGAAAATGGATAAATAAAATAAATGCAAAAGAAATTGATTTTATGAAGTTTTTCGACGAAAAATGGATTCCGTTGAAGATTTGACGAAAAATGTATTCCGTCGAAAACGGATGAATAAAATAAATGCAAAAGAAATTGATTTTGTGAAGTTTTTCGACGGAAAATGGATTCCGTCGAAGATTTTGGACGGAGAATGAATTCCGTCGAAAAAGGATGAATAAAATAAATGCAAAAGAAATTATATTATGAAGTTTTTCGACGAAAAATGGATTCCGTTAAAGTTTTTTAACGAAAAATGTATTCCGTCGAAAACGGATGAATAAAATAAATGCAAAAGAAATTGATTTTATGAAGATTTTTGACGGAAAATGAATTCCGTCGAAAATGGATGAATAAAATAAATGCAAAAGAAATTGATTTTATGAAGTTTTTCGACGAAAAATGGATTCCGTAGAAGATTTTGGACGGAAAATGAATTCCGTCGAAAATGGATGAATAAAATAAATGCAAAAGAAATAGATTTTGTGAAGTTTTTCGACGGAAAATGAATTCCGTCGAAAACGGATTAAGAAAATAAATGCAAAAGAAATTGATTTTGTGAAGTTTTTCGACGGAAAATGGATTCCGTCGAAGATTTTTGACGGAAAATGAATTCCGTCGAAAATGGATGAATAAAATAAATGCAAAAGAAATTGATTTTGTGAATTTTTTCGACGGGAAATAGATTCCGTAGAAGATTTTTGAAGGAAAATGAATTCCGTCGAAAATGGATGAATAAAATAAATGCAAAAGAAATTGATTTTATGAAGTTTATCGACGAAAAATGGATTCCGTCGAAGATTTTTGACGAAAAATGTATTCCGTCGAAAACAGATTAATAAAATAAATGCAAAAGAAATTGATTTTGTGAAGATTTTTGACGGAAAATGAATTCCGTAGAAAACGGATGAATAAAATAAATGCTAAAGAAATTGATTTTGTGAAATTTTTCGACGGAAAATGGATTCCGTCGATATTTTTGACGGAAAATGAATTCCGTCGAAAATGGATAAATAAAATAAATGCAAATGAAATTGATTTTATGAAGTTTTTCGACAAAAAACGGATTCCGTCGAAGATTTTTGACGAAAAAAGTATTCCGTCGAAAATGGATGACTAAAATAAATACAAAAGAAATTGATTTTGTGAAGTTTTTCGACGGAAAAAGAATTTCGTCGAAAACAGATTAATAAAATAAATACAAAGGAAATTGATTTTGTAAGTTTTTCGACGGAAAATGGATTCCGTCGAAGATTTTTGATGGAAAATGTATTCCGTCGAAAATGGATGAATTAAATTAATGCAAAAGAAATTTATTTTGTGAAGTTTTTCGACAGAAAATGAATTCCGTCGAAAATGTATGAATAAAATATATGCAAAATAAATTGATTTGTGAAATTTTTAGATGGAAAACGGATTCCGTCGAAAATGGATGAATAAAATAAATGCAAAAGAAATTGATTTTATGAAGTTTATCGACGAAAAATGGATTCCGTCGAAGATTTTTGACGGAAAATGAATTCCGTTGAAAATGGATGAATACAATAAATGCAAAAGAAATTGATTTTATTAATTTTTAGACGAAAAATGGATTCCGTTGAAGATTTTTGACGAAAAATGTATTCCGTCAGAAACGGATGAATAAAATAAATGCAAAAGAAATTGATTTTGTGAAGTTTTTCGACGGAAAATGGATTCCGTAGAAGATTTTTGACGGAAAATGGATTCCGTCGAAGATTTTTTACGGAAAATGAATTCCATGGAAAACGGATGAATAAAATAAATGCAAAAGAAATTGATTATATGAAGTTTTTCGACGGAAAATGGATTCCGTCGAAGATTTTGGACGGAAAATGAATTCCGTCGAAAATGGATGAATAAAATAAATGTAAAAGAAATTGATTTTGTGAAGTTTTTCGACGGAAAATGGATTCCGTCGAAGATTTTGGACGGAAAATGAATTCCGTCGAAAATGGATGAATAAAATAAATGCAAAATAAATTGATTTTGTGAAGTTTTTCGATGGAAAATACATTCCGTCGAAGATTTTTGACGGAAAATGAATTCCGTCGAAAACGGATGAATAAAATAAATGCAAAAGAAATTGATTTTATGAAGTTTTTTGACGAAAAATGGATTCCGTTGAAGATTTTTGACGAAAAATGGATTCCGTCGAAAACGGATGAATAAAATAAATGCAAAAGAAATTGATTTTGTGAAGTTTTTCGACGGAAAATGGATTCCGTCGAAGATTTTGGACGGAAAATGAATTCCGTCGAAAATGGATGAATAAAATAAATGTAAAAGAAATTGATTTTGTGAAGTTTTTCGACGGAAAATGGATTCCGTCGAAGATTTTTGACGGAAAATGAATTCCGTCGAAAATGGATGAATAAAATAAATGCAAAAGAAATTGATTTTGTGAAGTTTTTCGACGGAAAATGGATTCCGTCGAAGATTTTGGACGGAAAATGAATTCCGTCGAAAATGGATGAATAAAATAAATGCAAAAGAAATTGATTTTGTGAAGTTTTTCGACGAAAAATTGATTCCGTCGAAGATTTTTGATGGAAAATGAATTCCGTTGAAAATGGATGAATAAAATAAATGCAAAAGAAATTGATTTTATTAACTTTTCGACGAAAAATGGATTCCGTTGAAGATTTTTGACAAAAAATGTATTCCGTCGAAAACGGATGAATAAAATAAATGCAAAAGTAATTGATTTTGTGATGTTTTTCGACGGAAAATGGATTCCGTAGAAGATTTTTGACGGAAAATGGATTGCATCGAAGATTTTTTACGGCAAATGAATTCCATCGAAAACGGATGAATAAAATAACTGCAAAAGAAATTGATTTTGTGAAGTTTTTCGACGAAAAATGGATTCCGTCGAAGATTTTTGACGGAAAATGAATTCCGTCGAAAATGGATGAATAAAATAAATGCAAAAGAAATTGATTTTGTGAAGTTTTTCGACGGAAAATGGATTCCGTCGAAGATTTTGGACGGAAAATGAATTCCGTCGAAAATGGATGAATAAAATAAATGCAAAAGAAATTGATTTTGTGAAGTTTTTCGACGGAAAAAGAATTTCGTCGAAAACAGATTAATAAAATAAATGCAAAAGAACTTGATTTTGTGAAGTTTTTCGACGGAAAATGGATTCCGTCGAAGATTTTTGACGGGAAATGAATTCCATCGAAAACGGATGAATAAAATAAATGCAAAAGAAATTGGTTTTGTGAAGATTTTTGATGGAAAATGAATTCCGTCGAAAATGGGTGAATAAAATAAATGCAAAAGAAATTATATTATGAAGTTTTTCTACGAAAAATGGATTCCGTTGAAGATTTTTGACGAAAAATGTATTCCGTCGAAAACGGATGAATAAAATAAATGCAAAAGAAATTGATTTTGTGAAGATTTATGACGGAAAATGAATTACGTCGAAAATGGATGAATAAAAGAAATGCAAAAGAAATTGATTTTGTGAAGATTTTCGACGGAAAATGGATTCCGTCGAAGATTTTTGACGGAAAATGAATTCCGTCGAAAATGGATGAATAAAATAAATGCAAAAGAAATTGATTTTGTGAAGTTTTTCGACAGAAAATGGATTCCGTCGAAGATTTTTGACGGAAAATGAAATCCGTCAAAAATGGATGAATAAAATAAATGCAAAAGAAATTGATTTTATGAAGTTATTCGACGGAAAATAGATTCCGTCCAAGATTTTTGACGGAAAATGAATTCCGTCGAAAATGGATGAATAAAATAAATGCAAAAGAAATTGATTTTATGAAGTTTTTCGACGAAAAATGGATTCCGTTGAAGATTTTTGATGAAAAATGTATTCCGTCGAAAACGGATGAATAAAATAAATGCAAAAGAAATTGATTTTGTGAAGATTTTTGACGGAAAATAAATTCCTTCGAAATTGGATGAATAAAATAAATGCAAAAGAAATTGATTTTGTGAAGTTTTTCGACGGAAAATGGATTCCGTCGAAGATTTTGGACGGAGAATGAATTCCGTCGAAAAAGGATGAATAAAATAAATTCTAAAGAAATTACATTATGAAGTTTTTCGACGAAAAATGGATTCCGTTGAAGATTTTTGACGAAAAATGTATTCAGTCGAAAACGGATGAATAAAATAAATGCAAAAGAAATTGATTTTGTGAAGATTTTTGACGGAAAATGAATTCCGTCGAAAATGGATGAATAAAATAAATGCAAAAGAAATTGATTTTGTGAAGTTTTTCGACGGAAAATGGATTCCGTCGAAGATTTTGGATGGAAAATGAATTCCGTCGAAAATGGATGAATAAAATAAATGCAAAAGAAATTGATTTTGTGAAGTCTTTCGACGGAAAAAGAATTTCGTCGAAAACAGATTAATAAAATAAATGCAAAAGAAATTGATTTTGTGAAGTTTTTCGATGGAAAATGGATTCCGAAAAAGATTTTTGACGGAAAATGAATTCCGTCGAAAATGGATGAATAAAATAAATGCAAAAGAAATTGATTTTGTGAATTTTTTCGACGGGAAATAGATTCCGTAGAAGATTTTTGACGGAAAATGAATTCCGTCAAAAATGGATGAATAAAATAAATGCAAAAGAAATTGATTTTATGAAGTTTATCGACGAAAAATGGATTCCGTCGAAGATTTTTGACGAAAAATGTATTCCGTCGAAAACGGATTAATAAAATAAATGCAAAAGAAATTGATTTTGTGAAGATTTTTGACGGAAAATGAATTCCGTCGAAAACGGATGAATAAAATAAATGCAAAAGAAATTGATTTTGTGAAGTTTTTCGACGGAAAATGGATTCTGTCGAAGATTTTTGACAAAAAATGAATTCCGTCGAAAATGGATAAATAAAATAAATGCAAATGAAATTGATTTTATGAAGTTTTTCGACAAAAAATGGATTCCGTCGAAGATTTTTGACGAAAAAAGTATTCCGTCGAAAATGGATGACTAAAATAAATACAAAAGAAATTGATTTTGTTAAGATTTTTGACGGAAAATGAATTTCGTCGAAAACGGAACAATAAAATAAATGCAAAAGAAATTGATTTTTTGAATTTTTTCGACGGAAAATGGATTCCGTCGAAGATTTTTGATGGAAAATGAATTCCGTCGAAAATTGATGAATAAAATAAATGCAAAAGAAATTGATTTTATGAAGTTTTTCGATGAGAAATGGATTCTGTTGAAGATTTTTGACGAAAAATGTATTCCGTCGAAAACGGATGAATAAAATAAATGCAAAAGAAATTGATTTTGTGAAGATTTTTGACGGAAAATGAATTCCGTCGAAAATGGATGAATAAAATAAATGCAAAAGAAATTGATTTTGTGAAGATTTTTGACGGAAAATGAATTCCGTGGAAAATGGATGAATAAAATAAATGCAAAAGAAATTGATTTTGTGAAGTTTTTCGACGGAAAATGGATTCCGTCGAAGATTTTTGACGGAAAATGAATTTCGTCGAAAATGGATGAATAAAATAGATGCAAAAGAAATGGATTTTGTGAAGTTTTTTGACAGAAAATGGATTCCGTCGAAAATGAATGAATAAAATAAATGCAAAAGAAATTGATATTGTGAAGTTTTTTCACGGAAAACGAATTCTGTCGAAAACTGATGAATAAAATAAATGCAAAAGAAATTGATTTTGTGAAGTTATTCGACGGAAAATGGATTCCGTCGAAGATTTTGGACGGAAAATGAATTCCGTCGAAAATGGATGAATAAAATAAATGCAAAAGAAATTGATTTTATGAAGATTTTCGATGGAAAAAGAATTTCGTCGAACACGGAAAAAGAAAATAAATGCAAAAGAAATTGATTTTTTGATGTTTTTCGACGGAAAATGGATTCCGTAGAAGATTTTTGATGGAAAATGGATTTCGTCGAAGATTTTTGACGGAAAAAGAATTCCGTCGAAAATGGATGAATAAAATAAATGCAAAAGAAATTGATTTTGTGAAGTTATTCGACGGAAAATAGATTCCGTCGAAGATTTTTGACGGAAAATGAATTCCGTCGAAAATGGATGAATAAAATAAATGCAAAAGAAATTGATTTTCTGAAATTTTTCGACGCAAAATGGATTCCGTTGAAGATTTTTGACGAAAAATGTATTCCGTCGAAAACGGATGAATAAAATAAATGCAAAAGAAATTGATTTTGTGAAGATTTTTGACGGAAAATGAATTCCGTCGATAATGAATGAATAAAATAAATGAAAAAGAAATTATATTATGAAGTTTTTCTACGAAAAATGGATTCCGTTGAAGATTTTTGACGAAAAATTTATTCCGTCGAAAATGGATGAATAAAATAAATGCAAAAGAAACTGATTTTGTCAAGTTTTTCGACGGAAAATGGATTCCGTCGAAGATTTTTGACGGAAAATGAATACCGACGAAAATGGATGAATAAAATAAACGCAAAAGAAATTGATTTTGTTAAGTTTTTCGACGGAAAAAGAATTTCGTCGAAAACGGATTAATAAAATAAATGCAAAAGAACTTGATTTTGTGAAGTTTTTCGACGGAAAATGGATTCCGTCGAAGATTTTTGATGGAAAATGAATTCCGTCGAAAATGGATGAATAAAATAAATGCAAAAGAAATTGATTTTGTGAAGTTTTTCGATGGAAAATGGATTTCGTCGAAGATTTTGGACGGAAAATGAATTCCGTCGAAAATGGATCAATAAAATAAATGCAAAAGAAATTGATTTTGTGAATTTTTCGACAGGAAATAGATTCCGTCGAAGATTTTGGACGGAGAATGAATTCCGTCGAAAAAGGATGAATAAAATAAATGCAAAAGAAATTATATTATGAAGTTTTTCGACGAAAAATGGATTCCGTTGAGGATTTTTAACGAAAAATGTATTCCGTCGAAAACGGATGAATAAAATAAATGCAAAAGAAATTGATTTTGTGAAGATTTTTGACGGAAAATGAATTCCGTCGAAAATGGATGAATAAAATAAATGCAAAAGAAATTGATTTTGTGAAGTCTTTCGACGGAAAATGGATTCCGTAGAAGATTTTGGACGGAAAATGAATTCCGTCGAAAATGGATGAATAAAATAAATGCAAAAGAAATTGATTTTTTGAAGTTTTTCGACGGAAAAAGAATTTCGTCGAAAACGGATTAATAAAATAAATGCAAAAGAAATTGATTTTGTGAAGTTTTTCGACGGAAAATGGATTCCATCGAAGATTTTTGACGGAAAATGAATTCCGTCGAAAATGGATGAATAAAATAAATGCAAAAGAAATTGATTTTTCGACGGGAAATAGATTCCGTAGAAGATTTTTGACGGAAAATGAATTCCGTCGAAAATGGATGAATAAAATAAATGCAAAAGAAATTGATTTTATGAAGTTTATCGACGAAAAATGGATTCCGTCGAAGATTTTTGACGAAAAATGTATTCCGTCGAAAACAGATTAATAAAATAAATGCAAAAGAAATTGATTTTGTGAAGATTTTTGACGGAAAATGAATTCCGTCGAAAACGGATGAATAAAATAAATGCTAAAGAAATTGATTTTGTGAAGTTTTTCGACGGAAAATGGATTCCGTCGATATTTTTGACGGAAAATGAATTCCGTCGAAAATGGATAAATAAAATAAATGCAAATGAAATTGATTTTATGAAGTTTTTCGACAAAAAATGGATTCCGTCGAAGATTTTTGACGAAAAAAGTATTCCGTCGAAAATCGATGACTAAAATAAATACATAAGAAATTGATTTTGTGAAGTTTTTCGACGGAAAAAGAATTTCCTCGAAAACAGATTAATAAAATAAATACAAAGGAAATTGATTTTGTAAGTTTTTCGACGGAAAATGGTTTCCGTCGAAGATTTTTGACGGAAAATGTATTCCGTCGAAAATGGATGAATTAAATTAATACAAAATAAATTTATTTTGTGAAGTTTTTCGACAGAAAATGAATTCCGTCGAAAGTGGATGAATAAAATAAATGCAAAATAAATTGATATTGTGAAATTTTTAGATGGAAAACGGATTCCGTCGAAAATGGATGAATAAAATAAATGCAAAAGAAATTGATTATTTGAAGTTTTTCGACGGAAAATGGATTCTGTCGAAGATTTTGGACGGAAAATGAATTCCGTCGAAAATGGATGAATTAAATAAATGTAAAAGAAATTGATTTTGTGAAGTTTTTCGACGGAAAATGGATTCCGTCGAAGATTTTGGACGGCAAATGAATTCCGTCGAAAATGGATGAATAAAATAAATGCAAAATAAATTGATTTTGTGAAGTTTTTCGATGGAAAATACATTCCGTCGAAGATTTTTGTCGGAAAATGAATTCCGTCGAAAATGAATTATTAAAATAAATGTAAAAGAAATTGATTTTATGAACTTTTTCGACGAAAAATGGATTCCGTTGAAGATTTTTGACTAAAAATAGATTCCGTCGAAAACGGATGAATAAAATAAATTTAAAAGAAATTGATTTTGTCATGATTTTTGAAGGAAAATGAATTCCGTCGAAAATGGATGAATAAAATAAATGCAAAAGAAATTGATTTTGTGAAGTTTTTCGACGGAAAATGGATTCCGTCGAAGATTTTTTACGGAAAAAGAATTCCGTCGAAAATGGATGAATAAAATAAATGCTAAAGAAATTATTTTATGATGTTTTTCGATGAAAAATGGATTCCGTCGAAGATTTTTGACGGAAAATGAATTCCGTTGAAAATGGATGAATAAAATAAATGCAAAAGAAATTGATTTTATTAACTTTTCGACGAAAAATGGATTCCGTTGAAGATTTTTGACAAAAAATGTATTCCGTCGAAAACGGATGAATAAAATAAATGCAAAAGTAATTGATTTTGTGATGTTTTTCGACGGAAAATGGATTCCGTAGAAGATTTTTGACGGAAAATGGATTCCATCGAAGATTTTTTACGGCAAATGAATTCCATCGAAAACGGATGAATAAAATAACTGCAAAAGAAATTGATTTTGTGAAGTTTTTCGACGAAAAATGGATTCCGTCGAAGATTTTTGACGGAAAATGAATTCCGTCGAAAATGGAAGAATAAAATAAATGCAAAAGAAATTGATTTTGTGAAGTTTTTTCGACGGAAAAAGGATTTTGTCGAAAACGGATTAATAAAATAGATGCAAAGAAAATTGATTTTGTGAGTTTTTCGACGCAAAATGGATTCCGTCGAAGATTTTTGACGGAAAATGTATTCCGTCGAAAATGGATGAATTAAATTAATGCAAAAGAAATTTATTTTGTGAAGTTTTTCGACGGAAAATGAATTCCGTCGAAAATGGATGAATAAAATAAATGCAAAAGAAATTGATATTGTGAAATTTTTCGATGGAAAACGGATTCCGTCGAAAATGGATGAATAAAATAAATGCAAAAGAAATTGATTTTATGAAGTTTTTTCGACGAAAAATGGATTTCGTCGAAGATTTTTGACGGAAAATGAATTCCGTTGAAAATGGATGAATAAAATAAATGCAAAAGAAATTGATTTTATTAACTTTTCGACGAAAAATGGATTCCGTTGAAGATTTTTGACAAAAAATGTATTCCGTCGAAAACGGATGAATAAAATAAATGCAAAAGTAATTGATTTTGTGATGTTTTTCGACGGAAAATGGATTCCGTAGAAGATTTTTGACGGAAAATGGATTCCATCGAAGATTTTTTACGGCAAATGAATTCCATCGAAAACGGATGAATAAAATAAATGCAAAAGAAATTGATTTTATGAAGTTTTTCGACGAAAAATGGATTCCGTCGAAGATTTTTGACGGAAAATGAATTCCGTCGAAAATGGAAGAATAAAATAAATGCAAAAGAAATTGATTTTATGAAGTTTTTCGATGGAAAATAGATTCCGTCGAAGATTTTTGACGGAAAAAGAATTCCGTCGAAAATGGATGAATAAAATAAATGCAAAAGAAATTGATTTTGTGAAGTTATTCGACGGAAAATAGATTCCGTCGAAGATTTTTGACGGAAAATGAATTCCATCGAAAATGGATGAATAAAATAAATGGAAAAGAAATTGATTTTCTGAAATTTTTCGACGCAAAATGGATTCCGTTGAAGATTTTTGACGAAAAATGTATTCCGTCGAAAACGGATGAATAAAATAAATGCAAAAGAAATTGATTTTGTGAAGATTTTTGACGGAAAATGAATTCCGTCGAAAATGGATGAATAAAATAAATGAAAAAGAAATTATATTATGAAGTTTTTCTACGAAAAATGGATTCCGTTGAAGATTTTTGACGAAAAATTTATTCCGTCGAAAACGGATGAATAAAATAAATGCAAAAGAAATTGATTTTGTGAAGATTTTTGACGTAAAATGAATTCCGTCGAAAATGGATGAATAAAATAAATGCAAAAGAAACTGATTTTGTGAAGTTTTTCGACGGAAAATGGATTCCGTCGAAGATTTTGGACGGAAAATGAATTCCGTCGAAAATGGATGAATAAAATAAATGCAAAAGAAATTGACTTTGTTAAGTTTTTCGACGGAAAAAGAATTTCGTCGAAAACGGATTAATAAAATAAATGCAAAAGAACTTGATTTTGTGAAGTTTTTCGACGGAAAATGGATTCCGACGAAGATTTTTGACGGAAAATGAATTCCGTCGAAAATGGATGAATAAAATAAATGCAAAAGAAATTGATTTTGTGAAGTTTTTCGATGGAAAATGGATTTCGTCGAAGATTTTTGACGGAAAATGAATTCCGTCGAAAATGGATGAATAAAATAAATGCAAAAGAAATTGATTTTGGGAATTTTTTCGACGGGAAATAGATTCCGTAGAAGATTTTTGACGGAAAATGAATTCCGTCGAAAATTGATGAATAAAATAAATGCAAAAGAAAATGATTTTATGAAGTTATTCGACGGAAAATAGATTTCGTCGAAGATTTTTGACGGAAAATGAATTCCGTCGAAAATGGATAAATAAAATAAATGCAAAAGAAATTGATTTTATGAAGTTTTTCGACGAAAAATGGATTCCGTTGAAGATTTTTGACGAAAAATGTATTCCGTCGAAAACGGATGAATAAAATAAATGCAAAAGAAATTGATTTTGTGAAGTTTTTCGACGGAAAATGGATTCCGTCGAAGATTTTGGACGGAGAATGAATTCCGTCGAAAAAGGATGAATAAAATAAATGCAAAAGAAATTATATTATGAAGTTTTTCGACGAAAAATGGATTCCGTTAAAGTTTTTTAACGAAAAATGTATTCCGTCGAAAACGGATTAATAAAATAAATGCAAAAGAAATTGATTTTATGAAGATTTTTGACGGAAAATGAATTCCGTCGAAAATGGATGAATAAAATAAATGCAAAAGAAATTGATTTTATGAAGTTTTTCGACGAAAAATGGATTCCGTAGAAGATTTTGGACGGAAAATGAATTCCGTCGAAAATGGATGAATAAAATAAATGCAAAAGAAATAGATTTTGTGAAGTTTTTCGACGGAAAATGAATTCCGTCGAAAACGGATTAAGAAAATAAATGCAAAAGAAATTGATTTTGTGAAGTTTTTCGACGGAAAATGGATTCCGTCGAAGATTTTTGACGGAAAATGAATTCCGTCGAAAATGGATGAATAAAATAAATGCAAAAGAAATTGATTTTGTGAATTTTTTCGACGGGAAATAGATTCCGTAGAAGATTTTTGAAGGAAAATGAATTCCGTCGAAAATGGATGAATAAAATAAATGCAAAAGAAATTGATTTTATGAAGTTTATCGACGAAAAATGGATTCCGTCGAAGATTTTTGACGAAAAATGTATTCCGTCGAAAACAGATTAATAAAATAAATGCAAAAGAAATTGATTTTGGGAAGATTTTTGACGGAAAATGAATTCCGTCGAAAACGGATGAATAAAATAAATGCTAAAGAAATTGATTTTGTGAAATTTTTCGACGGAAAATGGATTCCGTCGATATTTTTGACGGAAAATGAATTCCCTACAAAATACATAATGACAACCATCTTTTTATGATGCAAAAGTTGGATGGTTATTAGTCATTGAATAGTCATTCATTTTCATAGAGTTTGTTTTTTGGTAGACCTCATTAAGTTATTAATAATAAAAAAAAAAATTATTTGTTGAAAAGAATTATGGCTTTTTTCAACAAACTAAATTATTTATGTTTCTTAAAATAAAATATTACTTATTTTTCAAATGATTAGAAGTTAGAAAATTAGAAGTTATTTTTTAAATTTTTTAGAAAATATTAAAGCCATTTTTTAGGTTTTAGTTTTTAAGAAAAATTTATTTAATTATTATAAGCTTTTGAACAATATTTTTAATTGAAAACACAATTTTAAAGCCAATTAAATTCAAAAATTAAATTATTTTGTATCAACTATACATATGTTTTTATAATTTTAAATATTTTTTGGTTTAATCTTTAATTTTATATTAAATTCAAATTTATTATATATATATTGTTTCCAGTTTTATAATTAATCCTTATATTTATAATAATTAAGTCCAATAGACACAATAATAAATATTATTAATATGCTTAACAATTTACCATGTAGAAAGTTGTGGTAAACATTAAATGTTGAACTCTTTTCTTTTTATTTTTTATTTTTTGTGTTAAGTTTTTAATTTATTTTCTTTTAAAGGATAAATACGCCATTTTTTAATTTAATTTTTTCAATTAAATCTCAAATTTTAATTATTTTTATCAAGTCTACATATATTTTTATAATTTTAAATATTTTTCCTTTAGTCTATAATTTTATATTAAATTTAAATTTATTATATATATATATATATATATATATATATATCTTTATTCCAGTTTTATAATTAATACTAAGGGTAAAGTGTTTGTCATTTTAAAGGATGTAAAGTTGTGTCATTTTATAGAGAGCAAGAGATAAATAAATTAGGAGAGAGAGTTGACAAAAAAATAAAGATGTGGGTCCCACCTCTTTATGAGAGTGAAAGGATATAAGTTGTGATATGAACCTCAAGAGAAGTGACCGGATTGGATCAACTAGAAATGGAATTTATGCCCAAAATTCAGCCTCCAACGCATCCAGGCTAAAAATGATCATATCTCACGCTACACAACTCGGAATCGAGTGATTCCAAAACGAGGTGAAAGAGCACGTTTTGAAACGTGAAATAGACCCAAGAATCACCGAAAACGGACAAGTGGGTCGCGAGATCTGATCCGAGGTAGGGTAAAATGAAAATTGATGATGTAGGGTTTAGCGTTGATTTTGTTGGACTTTTGGGAACGAGAAAAGAAAGAAATTAAAACAATAAACAATATAATGCGCCACAATCCAAGGATTGATAAGCCTATGAACGCCACAAGGATAAGAACCCTTGATAATTTTAGAGATTCTCAAAAGAACCCAAGAGAACTAGTCTCACCAAAATAGGTTAACTTTGTATTCAAAATATGATTACAAGAGTTGTATATCCTCCCTTATTTATTCTTGGAATATCCCTCCAAGAATAGGAAAAGACTAACAAATGAAAAGACACTAATCATCCGAATAGGAAAAGACTAGCAAATGAAAAGACACTAATCATCCCGACTAAGCATTTATTACATTGATGACATTAACTAAATTCTGATTGGGATATGGCTTGGACTTGATGTCTTCATGATTAGTCCACATTTGCAGAATTAGCCCACTAAGAGCTTCCGTAAACTTCTTAGCCCTTGACCTTGTGATTGGCCCATTTGGCAATTGCAATGGATCATTTGGCATTGCCTCCTTATTCATATAAGTGATGCCACCTCCTAAGTCTTCATCATTCCCTCCTTCTTGAGAAGAATTTTCCCTCAAATTGTAGTCCTCTTCTTCTACATCAAAAGGGAACAAATCAGCCACATTAAAAGTAGCACTTACACCATACTCACCAGTGAGGTCTATCTTGTAGGCATTATCATTAATCTTGGACAGGACTTGGAAAGGTCCATCTCCTCTTGGTTGAAGCTTAGATTTCCTTTGGGAAGGGAACGTCTCTTTTCATAGATGAACCCAAACCCAATCACCTGGTTCAAACACAACCTTCTTCCTGCCTTTATTAGCTTGTCTAGCATAGCTCTCCACCTTTTTTTCAATTTGTGTCTTTACCGTCTCATATAATTTACGAACATATTCAGCCTTAGTCCTGCCATCAGTATGCTTTAAAACAGAGTTGTTAGGTAAGGGTAGCAAATCAAGAGGAGTGAGATGGATAAATCCATAAATAATTTCAAAAGGAGAATAACCAGTAGTGCTATGAACTACCCTATTATATGCAAACTCAACATGGGGTAGACATTCTTCCCATGACTTAATATTTTTTTTTATTACAGCTCTTAAAAGAGAAGAAAGAGTTCTATTCACTACCTCAGTTTGCTTATCAGTTTGTGGATGGCAAGTAGTAGAAAAGAGAAGTTTAGTTCCGAGCTTACTCCATAAGGTCCTCCAAAAGTGACTTAAAAATTTTGAATCTCGATCAGAGACAATGCTTCTAGGAAGCCCATGGAGTCTTACCACATCTTTGAAGAACAAGTCAGCAACGTGGCATGCATCATCAACCTTTTTGCATGGGATGAAATGCGCCATCTTAGAAAACCTGTCCACCACAACGAAAATAGAATCCTTGCCATTTCTAGACCGAGGTAGTCCTAACACAAAATCCATAGAGATATCAATCCAGGGGAAGTCAGGAATTGGCAAAGGAGTATACAGCTCATGCGGCACTACTTTAGATTTAGACTTCTTGCATACAATACATCTTTCACACAGTTTTTGTATATCACGTTTCATGTGTGGCCAGTAGAAATATTCATGCAACATGCCTAAAGTCTTTTGGACCCCAAAATGTCCCATTAATCCCCCCTCACGTGCCTCCCTCACAAGTAGCTCTCTAATGGAACTTTTAGGCACACATAATCTCTTCTCTTTAAACAAGTAATCATTATGCCTAAAGAAACCATTTTGGGCAGCATGCACACAAGATTTATAGATTTATGAGAAGTCTGGATCATGCTCATACAATGCTTTAATATGCTCAAAGCCAATGAGCTTAGTTTTAAGAGTAGAGAACAAAGCATACCTTCTTGAAAGTGCATCTGCTACCACATTGGACTTACCTTTTGTGTGCTTGATCACATAGGGAAATTGCTCCAAGAACTCAACCCATTTGGCATGCCTTTTGTTAAGTTTTCCTTGCCCTTTTAAGTACTTTAAGGACTCATGGTCACTATGGATAACAAACTCTTTGGGCAAGAGATAGTGCTGCCATGTTTGCAAAGCCCTTACCAATGCATACAATTCTTTATCATATGTGGAATAATTAAGGACGACCCCATTTAACTTTTCACTAAAATAAGCAATGGGATGTCCCTCTTGCATCAAAACTGCCCCTATCCCCACATTGGATGCATCACATTCAATCTCAAAAGATTTGGCAAAATTAGGCAATGCAAGAATAGGTGCATGGGTCAATTTTTCTTTGAGAGCAGCAAAAGCTTGCTCTTGTTTTTCGCCCCATGTAAAACCCACATGCCTTTTAATCACTTCATTCAAGACAGCATGAAGTGATCTGATGCTTTAAGACAGCATGATGTTACCTTGTTTGTGATATGATCACCAGGGAGTTCACTGTCAGGTTTGAAGGATTCAAACCCTCTAACGTTGATCCACACCACCCACGTCAAGATGCAAGAACTCCTTCTTGAAAACCACCAGAAGACCACCACAAAGAGGCTTGCTATGCGCTCAATAGGTGAAGATGGAGGCCAGGTTTTGTGTTTAGTGGAGTGAAGTCTTCAACATGAAAACTTCACAAGAGTGGTGCAAGGAGTGAG
Organism: Gastrolobium villosum; assembly: GCA_032173675.1. Classification (NCBI taxonomy): domain Eukaryota; kingdom Viridiplantae; phylum Streptophyta; class Magnoliopsida; order Fabales; family Fabaceae; genus Gastrolobium; species Gastrolobium villosum. Next base: position 206,551 of record JAVKPL010004370.1, read on the forward strand.
GAGAATAGGCTAGTGTTCATGTGAAAACCCTAAGGAGGAATCCTCCCCTTGTGCGCATAAGAGAGTGTGGGAGAGGATGAGTGAATTTTCAAAATTCTAAAATTTCCTCTAGGTGTGCGCACACTTGGAGGAAATAAAGGAGTTGTTGCAATTCAAAATTGCCAACAACCTTCCCTTTGAATCCTTATGAGATTAGGTCCTTATCTTATTAAGATTCTGACCTAATGGTCATCACATGACCACTCACTTGTGCGCCCCACTCAGTCCCAAAATGAGTCCAGATACGTTGAGTAGTTACATTCAAATTTGAACCAACTCACTCACTAATTCTCTCAACCAACCAAATCTAAATTAGAGCACATTTAGTTGACAAGATGACACTCGTCACCAAACAAAGTGGTGCACCATATCCCTTTTGGATGAGATCAAATTTCTCTTGATGCAGGGGATTTGTTCCCACAAGACCTCATCATAATATCCTTTTGTTATGAAATAACTTTTCATATACAATTTAAATTCGAATTCAAACACTTGAATTCAAACGTTTAAACATTTAAATTCAAAATTCAAATTCATAATTCAAATTCATAATTCAAATTTCAAATTCAAAATTCAAATTTCAAATTTCAAATTCAAAATTCGAATTTCAAAATTCAAATTTCAAATTCAAATTTCAAAAGTCAAAATTCAAATGTTTGATAATTAATTTAACTAATTAAATAATTAGTATTGTCTTGGACCATCCAATCCTATTACAGGATCCATGCGCCCTCTACCCTTTAGGTGGGCTTCCAAACAGCTTCTTGGGCTAACAACCATTATTAGGCCCAATACCTTTAAAGCTAGTTCATCATGACTACAAGGTGTTAGTGTGTGACCCATTAGGTCCAACATAGCCTCTAACATAAATGGGCTCGGGCCCAACAAGCCCACAACCCAATTAATGACAACACAGAGTACTAGCAATGCTTTGTTGCCCCAGAGCTATTCAGATTAATGACTTGATCATCCTATTGCACATATTTGGTTACCGTATGTATTTCCCTTCATCTCGGTTATCTTCCCATTAACCTAGGGTAAGGAAATGTATCAACCCTTGCGGTTTAGGGTAAGCTTTATTCGAAATAGGGAATCTTCAATTTACTGACTCTAAAGGCAGATCATCTCATGATCTCTTTTACTATGCATAGATTCCCGAGTCCCTGTAAATGTCATCCCGATTTCTCCGGTATACAGATAACCTAATCTCTCACAGAGATTTGATGAATTCCTTCAGCTTATCACCCTAGCCCTGTGCTCTTTTAGGACACGCCCAACAGTATACCTATGAGTCTCCATGTTTCAGGCAGACGAGGCATACAATCAAAGCATGCCTTCTAGAACACAGTCTAGGTAATAACCTCTAGTTTAAGGAAAGACATACCCGAATATAAAGAGACTACTCTAATGATACTATCTGTGAGATTCCCTCATAGAGTCTCTTTGTGGGTCTGTTCAGTGCGAGATATTCTCTTATAGGTCCACCCATGACTTTAGCTAAGACATCTCCATACCTATGGCACATGAGGTCTTTACCTTGTATCCATATACAAGTAGATAAGTCATGCTAGTCTTACCCGAGATCACTGATCCCCATTCTCAGTGTCTCTAGACTAGGAACATAAAATTAGGAATGAACGTGTGGTATCCTTGAATCCTCATGATCATGATCTCATCACAGATACTCAAGAGATACCTGTTCTATTCCAAGGGGTTTATCCAGTTTGTTCATAAAATATTAACAATAATATCGAGACATAATATGAAACTGGATAAAGAGTGCTTTTATTCATTTGCGACAAAAAGTTCTACATCTAGTGTCCTTTATTTAATCAAAAGATTGTCTCTAGGACACCCATATACTAACAGCAACTACCTATCAAACTTCTCATAACTGTTCTGAAGAAATCATTGTCAATATTATTGTCTCTGGTTTCTTACGAAAATTCCTAAAAGTTTTACCCTACTTGTGTTTCTATTTTTTATGTTTCTTAGGTTTTGTAGTGCAAGGTAGACCAAATTGTTCACAAAATGATTCTATATCTTTACAATTTTGAGCCTTTTCTTTTGCAAGTTGACGTTGGATTTTATCATCTTGACAAATTTTTAAAGCTACCTTTTTTATATAAGCAACTAATTGTCTATAACTTAATTACTCATAAGGAATATCTCCAGTTGGTGATTGATGACGGATTTTATCCCTAACTTCGTCTCCTAAAGATTTTGGAAGACCAGCTAAGAAATTTTCTTTCTAGAAAGGTTGTTGACTATCATCACGAGTGTAGACCCTAGTAAGTAAGGTATCTTTACACCAACAAAAGTCAGCTAAGGTTATATCAATCAAGATCTGGATAACTGGGAAATTCCCAAAATTCCAACAAATGAACTATACAAACCTGAAGGAAACTTCTTTCAGAAATCTGACTATATCATTAGAACAGTTGAAAGAAATATCCCTCTAGACAATGAATTTGAAGAGTTTAGACTACTGTCAAGCTCATTAATCCAATCTCACAAAAAAAGATATAATTATCTTCATATAAGGTGTGTCCAAGTTGCTATCAAACCTCTTGCAGTTGAAGGACTCAATGCCTCTATTCTCTTATGCCTTCATGACACAAGGCATAACAAATTCACAGATTATATACTTGGAACTGTTGAAACAAGCCTAAGCAATGGACCAATCTTTTTCAACTGTTATCCTGATCGTATGGTTAGTCTTCAAGATAGAAATATCTTGTATGTCTTGACATTTAATATTGAGACAAGTGGTTTGGACATTCTGGATCTATTCCAGCAGCTTTACTTTATAGGATTCAGTATAAAGTATTGAATTCTTCCATATCTAGGGTTCTTAAACCTAAGAAAATTGGGGAAACTACTTTGTTTCTCACTGACATGTCTAAAGCCAACGTGACTGTGCCCAAAACTATCTGTTGGAATGACGTTATACTTCCAGAAAAATGGCATCTTAAGAAGGCAACACCAGCTCAACCTAGGGCCACTCCAAACTTCAGAGAAATTAAACAGTTCCCAAGTGGTGCTGTTGAAATCACTTTCGACAGAAGAAACTCTTTCAGCTCTGCGAGTTCTTCCAGGTCTGTTCAAACTCAAGATTTTCGTTCTAAAGATTTTCAATCAGCTCTTTCAATGAGATCTTTCTCTACAATCTCTGAACCTAGTAGGTTCAATCTCCATCTTCAAGGATTGGACACCTCTTCTTATATTCCTAAACCTTCATATACTCACAAGGAAAAAGAAAATGAACAAAATATTATCCAATCCCCAAAATCTATTCAATCTCCAACCTATTCCTCTATGCATGAATCTTGTGATGTTATCTAAGTTCTCCACTCATTTGAATAGGATGAGCTTTGGTTGGGATTTGCCTTTCATTAAAATCCTTTTCATATGGAAGATCTACGATATGTTTTTTCCCTTACCAAAAAGCATTTGGAAGATCAGAACAGATTGTGTTCTGGATTTGTTCAAGCAAGACTTTAATTTTTTGTTGAACTTATATATATAGGGAAGGGTTATATTCACAACCCGAATAGTTTACAAACTCTTACAACCATATCTTAATCGTTGATTTCCGCCAATTAACGGTTGTCATTTATTGTGAATTAATAATTAATTAATAAATTTGATTTGCAGGAAAAATCTTAACCGTTGATTGACGTAAATCAACGGTTAAGATATGGTTGTAAGAAGTTGTAAACGAAAATAGGTTGTAAGTATAACCTTCTCCATTATATATATATATATATATATATATATATATATATATATATATATATATATGAGTAGGATCTTTTGACACCGGTGTCAAATTTATAGTTTGACACCTCATCTGAAAGCCGTTAGATCAAAAAAGATCAATGGTGTCACATGCTTACAAATTAGAGTCGTTGATCTTTTTTGATATAATGACTTTTGTAACAGCCCGTTGTACACCGGTATTGTTAACATTGATTATGATCTTTGTGAAACCAATGCACTTAAAATGAAAAGTACATTCATACAAGAGTTTTGATGATTACAAACAAGCAATAGAAGCAACACTTGAGTTAACACAACTCACAACAATCAAAAGTCAAAGGAAGCAACTCAAACAAGTCAACAAGAACGAATCACTCAAGATCTTGATCACAACATACTCCTGAGAACTTAGAATCCAAAATGTAAAGGTAAATTGATTAAATGATGCATAAATGAGCTCAAAGGACATTTAAACCCATGCATGCATTATCCATTATTTTAAAAGCATTGATTATTATGAAAAAGTTCCTTGACACTCAAAACATTTTATACAAGTCAAGGAAATACACTAAAAGTGATTAGAAACTAAAAGGAATACTTTAAAGCTCATAAAACTGCATATTCAGAGAAAGTATTCGAATACTTTAAGAAAGTATTCGAATACCAGTCAAAGTATTCGAATACTTTCAGCAAAGTATTCGAATACTTACTGGACAGAAAGCAGTCCAACGGCTATAAATGAAGTATTCGAATACCACACGAAAAGTATTCGAATACTTACTGGACAGAAAGCAGTCCAACGGCTATAAACGGCTAGTTTTGCGAAAATGAGTGTTTTAAGAGTCATGGGGGGCCTCTATAAATAGTGATCACTATTCACATTGATGGGACACCTTTCCTAATCATTATTCTTGCTTTATTTCATATCATTTGCTTACTATTCATCATATTGATCATAAATCACCTTTGAGCTTCAATCTTGTGTCATTGATCAATACCTATAAGCTTCAACTTGTATAATCTGTACTTCAAGAGTACAAATCCTTTTCTAAGCACTCTCAATCTATTCTTGTGTGTAAAGGGTAGTGAGACCCTAGTGAGAGGTTGCTCATAACCTAAGTAAGTGAGTGGAAGTGTGAAGGTTCCAAGAATTAATTTTCTTGAAGGTTGTAGTGGTTTTTCAAGCACCCTTGAAGCTTGATAATTAGTGGAAAGTTGAACTGGCTGGACATAGGTCACAGTGGTAGTGACCGAACCAGGATAAACAGTGTTTGCATTCTCTCTAACTCTCTATCTCTTTATATTAGCATTATTCTAATTACTTAAGCTTATCTGTTTCTCCTCTTTATATACCATTCTTTTGTGTGAATCTTCATTTTCTAAGCTTTGCTTTTATCATACTACTTTATCTTAAGAAAATCAAGTTTCACATAGGAAGTGAGGCATTTTATTAGAAATATTTTTAAAACTCAATTCACCCCCCTCTTGAGTTTGAGGCCACTTGTCCAACAAGTGGTATCAGAGCTTGGACTCTTGTATAAAGAGCTTAACCGCTTCAAGATTAAAGATGGCCTCTTTGAACAATGATATGCCTCTTGAGGGAACCTCAACTTCAAGACCTCCTTTCTTTAATGGCACCGATTATGCTTATTGGAAAAGTAGAATGCAAATTTTTCTTGAGTCTATTGATTTAAAAATTTGGAACATTGTTGATGAGGGATATATAGCTCCCACAAAAAAGGATGAAAACAACAATGATGTTCCAAAGACTCTAAAGGAATTTTCGGAGGAAGAAAGTAAAGAAGCTAATTGGAATGCTAAGGCTAGAAATTTGATTACCAATGCTTTAGGTAGAGATGAATATTTTCGTGTAGCCTCTTGCAAAACCGCAAAAGAAATGTGGGATGTGCTTGAGGTGACACATGAAGGAACTAGTGAAGTTAAAGTCTCAAAAATTCTTGGATTAACTAGAGAATTTGAATTATTTGAAATGAATGATGGTGAAACTATTCATAGCATGCAAAAAAGACTAACCCATATTGTTACTCATTTGGATGCATTAGGAGCTTCATACAATAATTTTCAAATGGTGACTAAAGTCTTGAGAAGCTTGAATAGGGATTGGCAACCCAAGGTGACGGCTATCTGTGAATCGAAAGATTTAAAAAGCATGTCCATTGCTACACTCTTTGGGAAACTTCAAGAGCATGAGTTAGAATTGGCAAGACTAACTCTGAAGGAGCAAGTCAAAAAGAAAAGCAAAGGATTAGCTTTGCAAGCCACTAGCTCCAAATCTCAAGTGGAGGAGGAAAAAGAAAAGGAGCCATCGGAAGATGAATTAGATGAAGATGAAATGAGTTTCTTTGTAAAAAAGTATGGGAAATTCTTTAAGAAGAAGAACTTTCAAAGAAGACCCCCATTTCCTCCAAGGAGAAGATTCAAGGATGAAGGAGCCTCTCAACCTCCTCATACATGTTATGAATGTGGAAAAACCGGACATTTTAAAGCCGACTGCCCTAAGCTTCAAAAGAAAGAAAAGAGTGAAAAGAATCAATTCAAGGATAAGAAAAATTACAAAAAGAAGGCCTATGCGGCTTGGGATGAAGATTCAAGCTCATCCGATGATTCAAGCAATGAAGAAGCAAATGTATGTTTCTTACAAGACTCTAAAGCCTCAAAGGATTTAAGCAAAGGAATGAAACATATGTGTTTCATGACAATTGAAGATGGCAATGAATCGGAATCCGAGGTAAACTCCACTTGCTCTTCTATATCTCCTTCATATGATGAATTGCAAAATTTATTTGATGAACTACATAGTGAATCTTTAGAGCATGTTAAATCTCTTAGAGAAATGAGAAAAACCATTATTTTCTTAGAAAAACAAATTGCATGCTCAAACAAAGAAGTAAAAGATTTAAAAGATGAAAATGACACACTTAAATTGATTGATGCTAGCGCAAATTGCATTAAATGTTTATCTTTAAATGATCATGCATCATCATCATCATGTGCTTCATGTGAAAAGCTAACAAATGAAATTGATGACTTAAACAATGTGCTAAGCAAGTTTACATGTGGTAGAGACAACTTAAATGCATTGCTTGGAAAACAAAGATGCATGTTTAACAAATCCGGCTTAGGATTCGATACTAACATACAAGAAAAATCCTATAAGAACTTCTTCATATCACCATCTTACATGACTAGTAGTCCCTTCATTAAATGCTATCATTGTGGTGGAAAAGGACATAGTGCATCAACATGTAAGATTAGAAAGAATGGAATTAATGGTCAAAAGAAAGTGTGGGTTCCTAAAGGAACTAGACCCATGACTAACACCCAAGGACCCAAACAAATTTGGGTACCTAAGATCAAATGTTGAATATATTTTATAGGTATGTCTGAGAAGTGCTTCATCTAAATGGGTATTGGATAGCGGTTGCTCAAGACATATGACAGGAGACATCACTAAATTTCTTTCAATTACAAGGAAGGATCATGGACATGTATCTTATGGAGACAATAACAAAGGAAAAATCCTTGGCATTGGGAAAGTCGGTAACTCCTCATCAACTTGTATAGAAAATGTCTTGCTTGTTGATGGTCTTAGACATAACTTGCTTAGTATTAGTCAATTGTGTGACAAAGATTTTAAAATAGTTTTTGATTCTAAATATTGCAAAATTGAAAATTTAAATGATGGGCAAGTTAAGTTTAAAGGCTATAGAGTGGATAATATCTATATGATTGACTTAGATGGTATTCCTTCAAATGACGATAGTTGCTTGGTTAGTAAGGAAAATGATTCATGGTTATGGCACAAAAGAATTGCACACATTGGCATGAGTCACTTAAATAAGTTGATCTCTAAAGACTTAGTAATTGGTCTTCCAAAGCTTAAATTTCAAAATGACAAGTTATGTGATGCATGTGTAATGGGAAAGCAAGTAAAGGCCTCTTTCAAATCCAAAGATGTTGTCTCAACTACTAGGCCCTTGCAACTTTTACACATGGATCTTTTTGGGCCCACACAAATAATGAGCTTTGGTGGCAACTACTATGCATTCGTCATTGTGGATGATTTTTCCCGCTTTACATGGACATTGTTTCTTGCTCATAAAAGCGAAGCTTTTCAAGCATTTAGAAAACTTGCCAAGTTTATTCAAAACGATAAATCTTTGAACATTGTTTCAATTCGTAGTGATCATGGGGGAGAATTTCAAAATCAAGACTTTGAAATATTTTGTGATGAAAATGGAATTCAACACAATTTTTCCACCCCTAGGACTCCACAACAAAATGGAGTCGTAGAGAGGAAAAATCGTGTCTTGCAAGAGCTTGCAAGGACAATGATAAATGAAAATAATCTTCCAAAATACTTTTGGGCGGATGCCGTAAGCACCGCTTGCTATGTAATGAACCGTGCTTTAATTAGACCCATTTTAAAGAAAACCCCCTATGAACTTTACAAAGGAAGAAAACCAAATATTTCACACTTTCATATTTTTGGTTGCAAATGTTTTGTTTTGAATAATGGAAAGGATAACCTTGGCAAATTTGATTCAAAATCCGATGAAGGTATATTTCTAGGATATTCACTCACAAGTAAAGCATTTAGAATCTATAACAAAAGAACTATGGTACTTGAAGAATCAATTCATGTGATATTTGATGAAACTAACCCTTCATTGTCAAGAAAAGAAAAGTGTGATGATGACTTTGTAGAAATCTTGGGCAACATGAACTTAAATGACAAAAGGCAAGAGGATGAACACAAGGAGAAGGAGCAAAATCAAAATAAAGGAACCTCTCAAGTCAACAAAAATGAATGTGATCTTCCAAAAGATTGGAGATCGGCAAAAGATCACCCCATTGATGCAGTAATAGGTGACATGTCAAAAGGGGTAACTACTAGAAACTCCATTAGAAACGTTTGTAATCATTTAGCATTTGTTTCTCAAATCGAACCTAGAACCATTGATGAAGCAATCATTGATGAACATTGGTTTTTGGCTATGCAAGAAGAATTAAATCAATTTGAAAGAAACCAAGTCTGGGAACTTGTACCAAGACCCAATGATCACTCAATAATTGGCACTAAATGGGTATTTAGGAACAAGCTAGATGAAAATGGTATAATCACCAGAAACAAAGCTAGGCTTGTTGCTAAAGGATACAATCAAGAAGAAGGAATTGATTTCGATGAAACATATGCTCCCGTTGCTAGATTAGAAGCCATTAGATTATTGCTTGCATTTGCATGTATGATGGACTTCAAACTATTTCAAATGGATGTTAAAAGTGCTTTTTTAAATGGTTATATCCAAGAAGAAGTTTATGTTGACCAACCACCCGGTTTTGAAAATCATGACTTGCCTAACCACGTTTTTAAACTTAAAAAGGCTTTATATGGCTTGAAGCAAGCTCCAAGAGCTTGGTATGAAAGGTTAAGCAAATTCCTTTTAGAACAAGGCTTTGAAAGAGGAAAGGTTGATACAACACTTTTCATAAAAAGGAAAAATGATCATATTTTACTGGTTCAAATATATGTTGATGATATTATATTTGGTGCATCTAACATTAAACTTTGTGAAGAATTTGCTAACACCATGAAAAGTGAATTTGAGATGTCCATGATGGGTGAGCTCAACTTCTTCCTTGGTCTTCAAATCAAACAAGCGAAAGATGGAATCTTCATCAATCAAGGCAAATATTGTAAGGAATTGCTCAAGAAATTTGGTATGGAAAGTTCAAAAGCGATTGACACTCCTATGAGCACATCATGTGCATTAGACAAGGATGAAGGAGGTAAGCCTGTTGAAATCACTCGATATCGAGGTATGATTGGCTCACTTCTTTACTTAACCGCAAGTAGACCAGACATTATGTTTAGTGTATGCATGTGTGCTAGATTTCAAGCCAATCCTAAAGAATCACACTTAAGTGCCGTAAAAAGGATTTTGAGATATCTTATAGGCACTACTCAAGTGGGACTATGGTACCCAAAGGGAGCTCCATGTGAGCTTATAGGTTATTCCGATTCCGACTTTGCCGGTTGCAAATTGGATAGGAAAAGCACAAGTGGCACCTGCCACTTTCTTGGTTATTCACTAGTTTCTTGGCACAGCAAGAAACAAAATAGTGTCGCACTGTCCACGGCCGAAGCAGAATATGTGGCAGCCGGTAGTTGTTGTGCACAAATTATTTGGATGAAGCAACAACTTAAGGACTTTGGTCTTGACCTTGATCATATCCCTATTAGGTGTGACAACAGCAGTGCCATCAACATAACCAAAAATCCCATCATGCACTCAAGAACTAAACATATTGATATTCGTCATCACTTTATTAGAGATCATGTACAAAATGGTGACTGTATTTTGGAACATGTTGAATCCTCCAAGCAATTGGCGGACATTTTTACCAAACCTCTCTCAAAGGATGTTTTCACCAACTTAAGACGAGAAATCGGGTTAGTTGATCCATCTTGCTTATAAATATGCATATTTCTCATCTTTTTATCTCAATCACTATCTTGGACAATCATACCATGAAAAATTTGCAAAAATCAGCTCCAATTCTGCCCATTTTGCTGCATTCTGAACTGAAGTATCCGAATACTTTATAAAAAGTATTCGAATACTTTCATTTAATTGAAAGTATTCGAATACCATTCGAAAAGTATTCGAATACTTTTCAAAAAATGAAAGTATTCGAATACCATTCGACAAGTATTCGAATACTACTGCACTTAATGCTCAAAATTGAGCTTTTATTCAGCCGACGCGTCATTTTCCCCTCCTCCACCCCATTCCTCCTTCTCCAAAAACCTAAGCTCCATCATCTCCTCTCCTTCTCCCAAGCGACACCAACAAGCAGGTATTTGGCTCCTTCCCCCTGACTTGAATCCTCACAGGTATGCTTCCATAAACCCTAACACTTTTTTTCTTCTCTTTTTTTTTCATGTATACCAGATCTGTCTCTTGAACTTTGTCTGCATATATTGGTGTTTCTGTGTTCCCTAGGCTTTCCTTAGCTTGCGTCAATATGCTGCCTAGACTTCGCATCCATCATATTGCATTATTTGTTGGGTTTCTGGTCGATTAGGGCACGATTTCTGGGTTTCTGATGAACAAGTATTCGAATACTGATGAAGAAGTATTCGAATACTTCTCCTTCTGATGAACAGTATTCGAATACTGATAGAAAAGTAATCGAATACTTCTCCTTCAGAAAAGTATTCGAATACCAGTCATGAGTAATCGAATACCAGAGACAAAGTATCCGAATACTGGTAAAAGTATTCGAATACTTTCCTCTGTTAAGCCCTTTTCATTATTTTTTTTGCCATTTCTCTAGTACTACAGCTGTGCATTCTTGATCTACTACTGCCTATTCACTATTCTCACACTGCTTACTGATTATATTCTTTTTTTTAGGTATCCTCATGGCTAGCACTCGCTCCAAATCTATTCCGGATCTCCCTACTGCTGAAGCTGCTAACTTCACTCGCTATTTTCCAAATGATCCTATTCAGCAGAAGAAATTTGCCACCCACTATCTCCGCCGACCCATCGTTGAGCCGAAATACCTCGACTCAGACTTCTTTGTGGCCGAAGGGTTTGACATTACTCATCTTCTAGAAAGCGTCCATCTACTCGAGTTTGTTTAGCTCCGTCGCCCTTATGTAGCACCAATGGTTCGCGCATTCTATCAGAATCTTACTTACAATGAACGTGTGCTGCAATCGAAAGTAAAGGGTGTTCATATCAAGATCTATCCACAGGACTGGACCGCCCTTATTGGCTATATTCGCACAGGCGATCTTGAATTTGATGGCTCTGACTATCGCACCTATGAAGACTATGACAGAGAAGCATTCATTCAATCTGTGGTCAGGGACGGAGCATATAAACTTGGGATGACCAAATTCTCTCCCACATGTCTGCAAGTGTCTCACCGGATCCTCCACTATCTGATCACTCATGTCATCTCACCACGGGGAGGCAATCATGCTGTGGTGCTCAACACTGACTTGTTTTTCATGTGGGCCATCCTTAACAAGACTGCAATTTATTGGCCCGACACCATATGCCGCATCATGCTGGACACTCATCATCATCGGAACACTCCTCTTCCCTTCCACATGCTGATTCAGGCCATCATGGAGCACAGTCAGGTTCCCATGATTGGAGAGGCCAAGACCCCATTAAAAAATAATCATAAAATTGCCGGCACACAGCTCAAAAAATGTGGCCTTCGCAAGATAGCCGGCGAGTGGGTCTATTCCTCTGGTGCTCCTTCTGTTGCTCCTATGGATGAGGATGATCCCATTCATGATGATCCCATTCATGATGATCCCATTCCTGCAGATCCTCATGCTGATATTCCTACCACTGAGGATGCTCCTGCTGCTGAAGGTACCTCCACCCCTTCAGTTCCCCGACGCCGACGTCGACGCCCTGTCACTCTCGACGACGTCATGGATTTTCTGGAAGATATGGATGATGTCATAGGCAACCGTCTCTCCCGCATCGAGCGTCGTCTTGGCCTGACTAATGAGGACGACTCTCCAGACATATCTCCTCCTGATTCCCCTCAGCTGTGACGCCTGCTGTCATTTACCATGCTTTATTTTTTTTATGACCCTGCCCTCTGATGCTTACCTTTATTTACTTTTTGGACTTTATTTACTTTATTTGGATGGATGTTCATAACTCTGCTATCTCATGATACTATGTTTCTCCTACTTGTTTTGCATTCTCTATATTGTTGTTTTTGATGTTGCCAAAGGGGGAGAAGATATTGCAAATTGAGAAAGATATATAAACTAAGGTAAAAAGGGGGAGCACAATCACCAAAGGTAAAAACAAGGTAAACATAGATCTAGAACTCCGCCTTTTACAAATACCCACATATTAAGGGGGAGTCCTAGCATCATCTTATCTAAATGTATATTACGCTAACCCTTCTTCTCAATTTAAGTTTGTCATCATCAAAAAGGGGGAGATTGTGAAACCAATGCACTTAAAATGAAAAGTACATTCATACAAGAGTTTTGATGATTACAAACAAGCAATAGAAGCAACACTTGAGTTAACACAACTCACAACAATCAAAAGTCAAAGGAAGCAACTCAAACAAGTCAACAAGAACGAATCACTCAAGATCTTGATCACAACATACTCCTGAGAACTTAGAATCCAAAATGTAAAGGTAAATTGATTAAATGATGCATAAATGAGCTCAAAGGACATTTAAACCCATGCATGCATTATCCATTATTTTAAAAGCATTGATTATTATGAAAAAGTTCCTTGACACTCAAAACATTTTATACAAGTCAAGGAAATACACTAAAAGTGATTAGAAACTAAAAGGAATACTTTAAAGCTCATAAAACTGCATATTCAGAGAAAGTATTCGAATACTTTAAGAAAGTATTCGAATACCAGTCAAAGTATTCGAATACTTTCAGCAAAGTATTCGAATACTTACTGGACAGAAAGTAGTCCAACGGCTATAAATGAAGTATTCGAATACCACACGAAAAGTATTCGAATACTTACTGGACAGAAAGCAGTCCAACGGCTATAAACGGCTAGTTTTGCGAAAATGAGTGTTTTAAGAGTCATGGGGGGCCTCTATAAATAGTGATCACTATTCACATTGATGGGACACCTTTCCTAATCATTATTCTTGCTTTATTTCATATCATTTGCTTACTATTCATCATATTGATCATAAATCACCTTTGAGCTTCAATCTTGTGTCATTGATCAATACCTATAAGCTTCAACTTGTATAATCTGTACTTCAAGAGTACAAATCCTTTTCTAAACACTCTCAATCTATTCTTGTGTGTAAAGGGTAGTGAGACC